>JAHRHZ010000075.1:24351956-24369226 GCA_024137785.1 Ginglymostoma cirratum
GTCAGCTTTCCTGCTCCTCTGATGCTGCCTGGCCTGCTGTGCTCATCCAGCTCCACACCTTGTTATCTCATGCTATGTACCCGTTCTGGTTACTATACTGGGTTTTCTTTACAGGTAGCTTGCTTAGCAAGTTTGGTAAGATAGAATGACAAATATTAAGGAGGTAAGTTGGACTGTCAATAAAGCATTTAATAATCAGTAATCCCCTTTAATCAGAAACTTGCTGCAGCCTAACAGGAATCTTGCACACCCCTTCTTGCTGACTTTGGTGCTACACCCTAATTAACCATTAAATCATCTAATCATCCTAAATATCTCACTTAGACTATATCATATTCTTCTGCATTACAAGAAATAAAAATCCTGTATATTCAACCAGATCTTAATTTTATTTTTTTGTCTTGCTTTCATTTTGGTGAATCTGTCTTTCATTTTCTCTATATCATTTAAATTGAGATAATCAAAATTAATGCATGGCTGAAAAATTGTGTAGAAGGGTAAGCTTCAGATTTCTGGGACAAAATGACTAGTTTTTAATGGGTTTCATTTCAAAAGTATGAGACAGAAAAGTCTTGAATGTCCCTCCCCAATCCAGTAACAACTACTTCCATTTGACTTTCAAGTGTGGTCATTTGCTTGAAGAGCAGACAATACTTCCAATCGATGAAGAATGTTTTTGAAAGGCTTATAAACTTAAATGACATCTGTTTGTTGGCTAGGAAGGAGAATGAGATTAGACAAGGATTGATTACAGACAGTCAACATGGCTTTGTGCATTGGAAATTGTGTCTCACTAACAATTGAGTTTTTTGAAGAAGTAACAAAGAGGATTGATGAAGACAGAGCGCTGGACTTGATCTATATGGACTTCAGTAAGATGTTTGAATAGACAGAAATCCAGCAGATACAGTATAATGTGGGAAAATATGAGGGTGTCCACAACAGCAAGAAGAATAAAAACCGGTATTATTCAAAAGGAAAATGACTAGAATTCTGAAATGCTGTACCATCTATATAATCTCATGCATTAGTCACAAAATGTTGGTATACAGGTACAGCAGGTGATTAAGAAGGATAATGTAATGGTGTGCTTTATTTCAAGAGGAAGTGCTTCAGTTATACATAATATTCATTGATTTTTTAATCTGATTTATTGTCACGTGTATCTAAATACAGTGAAAAGATTTGTGTGTGGCGCGAGTAGTACATAATAAACAAAGGCATACAGATCATAGGGTGAAAAAATGTCTTGGACAGAGTAAGGCACACAGGCTACACTGCACAGGACATGCACTAGGCAAGATCAACATTATTCAAAGTTAGAGAGTCCATTCAGAAGTCTAATAACAGCAGGAAAGAAACTGTTCTGGAACAACATCGCTTTATCAGAGGCCTCACTGATGATGTTACGTAGTATGGTGACGAAATGTCTGAAAGAAAACAAGCCGGCTCGGCAAGCAAGTCAACAACCTCACTACAACCCAAGCTACAAAATTTTTCAAAAACTTTAAACATATACCCATTATACAAACTTATACCAATCAGAAAGTGATGCACAGGATGGATCTCTTTTCTTTGTACAGCTGGCTGAAATGTCTGCAAAAATGGGAACGTGTGATAAGGTGATCACAGAAAGTTTTTCACTTATGGGAAAACAGAAAACCAGCATCCATTAACATAAGATAGTCACTGCAAAATCAACTGAGAATTCAGAGAAACTTCTTCGCCCACTTAGTGGTGAAAATATGGAACAACTAATTCAGGATGGAATTGAAGTGAATAATACCCCCAAACATATGAGGCAAAAGGGAATGGAGGATTATTCTGATAACCTGAGAAGAAGAAAAATCATTTCAGGCTTGAGTGGTGCATCAATGGACATTTTGGATCAGGTAGCTTGTTTCTGTGTTGTATATTCAACGTAATTTTCCATAAATCAGTATTTGCAATAAAAAAAGCAATGTGGCGTCAATGAAGAAGTAATGAACAGCATTCCAAAGCGATATTAGGTTTCTTGTAGGAAAAATGTTCAGAAGTAAATAATTATGTGGTATAGTGCCCTGGCAGGTTGATTGTAGCATAGATCAGTAGGACACCAGTTTCTGGGCAGCTGTGAAGTTCACAAAGTATAACTACAATCTCATCTATACTGTCAAGGGAGATATAGATGGCAACTTATGAAAGCAGTGAACATTTTGAAGTGAGTTCAATTTTGTTGTTATTTACTAGCATGACTTTTAACATAGGAACTGACCATCTCCTTAAAATGAAAATAATGGGGAAGATTATTCAGGCTACAAGTAATAAAAAATTATGGTATGTTTGTTAAATGTTCCAATAATTTTGTGCAAGAATTATAAAGAACCATAATTTTCTAAATGTTTTGTTTATTATTTGGATTTTTTCCATATTTGAAAATTATTGAAGTACTTTGTCAAAGCTATCATTTGAGTGTTCTCATGACAGGGAATTTTATAAAATAATTAATGACTTACAACAGCCTAACTAAAGTTTAAAAAGGTTGTATTTACACATAACCTCTCACCAAAAATAAATCAGTCACCAATAATTATGATTTATTAGTTTGCAATTCCCATCCAAAGTGGCAGAGCCAACACTCTGTTACCGTGTCAACAACTTTTAACTAAATACATTTGATATTATTTGCTTACAAGTGCATTATAGTTGTGCAACAATCTTTTCTGCTGAGTGATCAGTAACTATAGTGATATGTAATTTATATTCACTGAAGGGCATCTGTTTAAAACTTTTGGTAGTTAACAAAAGAGAAATGGAAATAAATGGTCAATAGGCATGTATACTAAGCTTATTTTATGTAACATGTATTTCTTCTTGTCAGCTTTTCCATTCATCTTCAAGACAAAACGTCTGGCAATTTGATGTGCAGATGTGTTGATAAAAATGTACCATAAACCCAGAAATGTATTCAGCTATATTTCTGCACTTGAGTGTAATTGACAAACTGTCACAGTGAGGTCACCTCTGTTTAGAAACTATGCACACATTCAAATTCATTATTATTAATTTCATAACATTTTCAGTTAGAAGTTTGAAAATTGGATTTCTATTAGAATAGAAGAAAGAAAATACAAGTGTTTTGTGTTGCTATTACTGAAATTGAAATGCCTAATAGAGCTAATTAGTAATGATGTTCTCACAAAATGAATCTTCATATTCTGTGTATACATTTCACCAAATTCGATGAGTATATCAAATTCCTGATGCACCGAGCATCAAATTCAGTGAGGTACATATTATTCGTTCCTGTTGCCTCAGAAGTCAATAAAGGAATGGAAGGACATATATCCATTAAGGTTGTTGACTTGCTTGCCAAGCTGGCTTGTTTTTGTTCAGACATTTTGTCACCATTCTAGGTAACATCATCGCCAATGAAGTGATGTTGTTCTACTCCGTTTGGACTTTATACTGTCCAGTCTGTTATGGTTAGTTGTATCATTTCCGGTTCTGAGTTTTAGTAAATTAAGATGAATTGTCCAAGGGCAAAAATCAATGACTTTTCCTCCTGATCAATATTTTGTCAGTTTTCAAATAGGCATTATTGGGATTTATTATTCTGGCCTTTAAAAAGCCAGTTCTTCAGGGTGTGGTTGAGAGTATAAAATTACATCTAAAATTTACTTAATTTTTCAGACTGTTCTTCTTCTATATTCCTTGGTGGATTACTTGGTCTTTAAAGCTGTACAGAGAAAACAAAAGTAGATGTACTTGTACCTCAGCATTTTCAGTACTTTCACCATATCGCAGGAATTCTTTTTAAATTTATTTATTCATGGGAGGTTAGCAAGGTCCAGATTTATTGCCTATGCGAATGTATTGCCAGTTTCTACCCTAAAGCTAAAAGTTGTCTAGGGTTTGCTACATGTTTGTTTCTAACTGCTTCTTTATCGAAGGATTTATGAATGGAACTGAGTGTTAGGAGTAGACTGATGGGTGTCCAGAGAGTTTGAGAATAACTGGCCTACTTGGATTTGTCCTTCTTGTTGCATATGACATTAGCTCTATTCATCACAAACTATTATTGCTGCTGTAGTTTCATAAGGTTCACATCTCATGGCTAATTCCGAAGTCTAAATACTCTTGGCATGCTCTTTCATGCTTGTCGCAAAACCAGGTTTGCATTCCTAATCTTCTTAAAAATGGTAAAATGAGGGAAATGCTGAGCCTTGAGATCACAGATAGTGGAAGAACACAATTTTTCTGCTGCTGATGGCACACTGTACCTCAAAGATGACTAGTTTTGACTTGCTGGATTTGTTTTGTAAGAATTTTATTTGGTGAAGTGAGGCTACCGCAGAATATAAGCAAGGGTGCTCTTTATCTAAAGGCAGTATTTTTTGTCCTCAAGAGCTGTGTTGGTATCAACAGTACTATAATGAACAGATGCATTTATGGTAGATAGATTAACAAGGACAAGATCAAATCAATTTTTATGCTATGTTTGTTCTTTCACCATTGCTGCATGCCAGTTCTGGAGTTATTACCAAGTCACTCTTAGAGATACAACTGTGCCATCTAATTCAGTAGGAGACTGTGAACATTATCAGGGCATTCAATTATTGTGTGGATACTTCTTTGTGCGGATACTACTCTCTGACATTTATTGGATCAATTTTCAATGGATTAATTCATAAAACAAATGACAAAAACCTTGCTCGGCTGAAGAAAGATTTTCATCATTTTTGTGCTGATAAGGTGACCACAGAAAACAATATTTTTAAGAGTAAGGGTGGTGGACAGGGTGTAGAGGTGGAAGTTGCATATGTAAGTTCAAAGCGTCTGTCCGTGGCATTTTTTTTGCAAGTATCTCATAGAATTATAGTAATTTGTGGCATAGATGGCAGCCATTTGCCTCATCATATCTATCACAGGTGACTAGCAATAATCACATATAATCCCACTTTCCCACTTCCTCTGAATCCTCGTGAGATATAAGGCAATTCAAGTGCATACCCACATACTTTTTAAATTGTACGAGCATTTTACTTCTACCATCTTCTCAAGCAAACAGTCCAAATTATCCATCACCCTTTGGCAAAACAAAACATTCTCCTTAATTTCCCCTAAAATCTCCTGCCTCTTACCTGAGAGCCCACAGACAATGGAACTCTCTATGAGAATAGGGCCTTATTTTGCAGTCTATCCAGACCATCATAATATTATACACTTCAGTTGGGTCTACCCTCCATCTTCTGCCTTCCAAAATTACAGATGTCTATCTATTTTTTCATCGCAACTAAAATTTCTTCATTCAGGAAATATCTTCATCAGTGTTCTCTGCACTCCATCTAGAGCAAAGTTGTATAATGAACAGAACTGGAGGCAATGCTCCAACTGTAGCCTAGCGAGTATTTTATATTGTTCCTGCATTACCTCCCAGCTTTTAAATTCTATACCCTGACTAATAAAGGCAAGTATCAAATATTATACATGCCTCTGTAAATCACCGTCCAGCAGCTTTCAAAGATCTGTGGCCCTGGATTCCAGATTCCACTGTTCCATTACCAATTCTCAGCATCTTAGATGGGGAAGGGAAGCAGTGACCTCATCATTCTGCTACTAAATAACGTAATCCAAAGGTCCAGGATAAAGTTTTGGGGATACAGACTCAAATCTGAGAGCCTAGAAGTCTAGAACCTTAGACCAGCGGCGTGCCACAGGGATCTGTGCTGGGTCCATTGCTTTTTCATCATAGAATCCCTACAGAGTGGGGACAGGACCTTCGGGCCAGCAAGTCCACACTGACCCTCAGATCATCACACTCAGACCCATCCCCCTATAACCCTGAACACTATTGGCAATTTAGAATGGCCAACTGACCTACCCTGCACATCTTTGGACTGTGGGAGGAAACCGGAGCACCCGGAGGAAACCCATGCAGACACGGCGAGAACGTGCAAACTCCACACAGACAGTTGCCCGAGGCTGGAATTGAACCCGGGTCCCTGGTGCTGTGAGGCAGCAGTGCTAACTACCGAGCCACCATGCCATCCCTTTTTGTCATTTATAGAAATGATTTGGATGTGAATGTAGGAGATATGGTTAGTAAATTTGCAGATAACATCACAATTGCTGGTGTAATGGACAGAGAAGAAGGTTACCTCAGAGTACAATGGGACTTTGATCAGATGGGCCGATGGGCCGATGGGCCGAAGAGTGGCAGATGGAGTTTAATTTAGATGAATGTGAGGTGTTACATTTTGATAGGGCAATTCATGGCAGGGCATGTACATTTAATGGTAAGGTCCTGGGGAGTATTGCTGAACAAAGAGACCTTGGAGTGCAGGTTCATAGTTCCTTGAAAGTGGGTAGACAGCTTGGCAAAGAAAGTGTTTAGTATGCTTGCTTTTTTTGGCTAGTTCATTGAGTTGGGAGTTCATGTTGCAGATGTATAGAACATTGGATAGGCCAGTTTTTGAAAATTGCATTCAATTCTGGTCTCTCTGCTATAGGAAGGATGTTGTGACACTTGAAAGAGTTCAGAAAAGATTTACAAGGATGTTACCAGATTTGAAGGGTTTCAGCTATAGGGAGAGGCTGAATGGGCTGGGTCCATTTTCCCTGGAGCATCGGAGGCTGAGGAGAGACATTGTAGATGTTTATAAAATCATGAAGACTATGGATAGGGTGAATAGTCAAGGTCAATTCCTGAGGGTAGGGGAATCCAAAACTAGAGGACATAGGTTTAAGGTGAGAGGGGAAAGATTTAAGAGAGACCTAAGAGGTCACACGGACGGTGGTGCTTATATGGAATGAACCATGGAAGTGGTGGAGGTTGGTACAACTAAAACATTTAAAGGGCATCTGTATGGATACATGAATAGGAAGGGTTTAGAGGGAAGTAGGCCAAATGCTGGAAAATGGGACTTGATTAACTTAGGATATCTGGTTGGTATGGACAAGTCAGATTGCAGGGTCTATTTCTATGCTGTACATCTCTGTGATTCTATCTCAATACCAATGTAGTTAATAAATGTCAGCAATGTTGATCATGAAAGCATTCATGAAATGTCGTACAAAACCCTTCTATGATGTGGAGGTGCCGATGTGGACTGGGAGGACAAGGTCAGAAATCAGACAGTACCAGATTATAGTCCAACAGGTTTATTTGAAATCAGAAGCTTTCAGAGCATAATCCGTTTGTCAGGTGAAGTGAGAGTCAAGAGCACATAGACACAGAATTTATAGATGGAGAGATCAAGGGCAGAGAGATCAAAAGATCATACATCTGTTATGAGTGGAGTGTTGAATAATAAGTCTCTGCAGGTGATCAGAAGTGTTAGACAGTATGAGTAAAGTGTCAACAGCTGAATAACAAGCAAAGGGAAGACCTACAATGTGATTTAATGAGACAAAGAGCTAATTACAAAAAATTAAAAATAAAGTGGTGCTGAAGACAAACCAAATGACTGGAATAACGATAGGTATAAGAGTCACATGCCAAGGGTCTAACCAAAGTAATAAGTAATCCAAAACTGTAAAAACTATTTAAGGTAGCGAGATCATAACAATGTATCAAGTTGCTGGTGTCAAGACATGACAGTAAGGAAGATTTTACAAAACAGTGTAGTGGGGTCACATGTGGTGCCATGTGAACCCAAGATCATGGTCTTCATGGGTATGGAACTTGGCTATCAGTTTCTACTTGGCAATTCCGCATTGTTGCGTATCTTGAAGGCCGCCTTGAAGGACATTTACCCGAAGATCCTGAATGTCCTTGACTGTGGAAGTGTTCCCCAACTGGGAGGGAACATTCCTGTTTGGCAATTGTTGCGCGGTGTCCATTCATCTGTTGTCGTTGTATCTGCATGGCCTCGCCAATATACTATGCCTTGGGCATCCTTGCTTGCAGTGTAAGAGATAGGCAACATTGGCCAAGTCACATGAGAATCTGCCGTGTATGTGGTGGGTGGTGTTCCCACGTGTGATGGTACTACCCATATCGATGATCTGACATGCCTTGCAGATGTTGTCATGGCAGCAGTGTGTTTGATGTGTCCTGAAGGCTGGGTAGTTTGCTGCAAACAATGGGTCTGTTTAAGGTTTGGCAGTTGTTTGAAGGCAAGAAGTGGAGGTGTAGGGATGATCCTGGCGAGATGTTCACCATCATCGATGACATGTTGAAGGCTGCAAAGAACATAGCGTAGTCTCTCTGCTCCAGGGAAGTACTGGATGATGAAGGGTATTCTAATGGTCATATTCTGCGCTTGTCTGTAGTAGACCATCTATGAGACACTGCAAAGCAGATGAGGCAACCGAACTACATCATCTACATGCGCAACAAGAAACTGGAGAAACTTGCATCACCACCAGCAGTAACTAAGCTTTCCCTGGTCCCACAGTTGAAACTAATATCACACATGGAAATCCATCATCAACTTGTCTGACCACACCCTTCAACTGGTCAAAATTGAAGTTCTTAGCGGATGGCGCAGTTTCTGCCCCACCACCAAAATGGTCCCCGAAACCAACACACCTGGACATTCCATCATATCAGGCAATGGGACCCTATGTGAGAACCCCTTTGGCTAAGTTGACAGCATCTTGAAACCCATTGTATAGGGAACCCTCAGCTTCTGTTGTGACACTACAGATTTCTTACAGAAACTCAGCACCCACAGACCAGTCAAACCAGGAACATTCCTGATCACAATGAACGTTTCACCACTCTATACCAGCAGGTCCCATGATGATGGCATCACTGCAAAAGCCTCAGTACTCAATGTCAACAACTGCCAATTTCCTGACGCCATCCTACAACTCATCCACTTCATCCTTGACCACAAAGTCTTCACCTTCGACAACCAGTTCTTTGTCCAGACACATAGAACAGCCATGGGGACCACATTTGCATCCCAACATGCACAAGTTCAAGCAAGACTTCTTTGCTGCACAGGATCTCCGACCAACACTGTACACCAGATGCATTGACAACATTTTCATCTTTCGGAGTCATAGCAAGGAAACACTGAAACAACTGCTGGTGATATCAACAGGTTTCATTTCACCTGATTCACCATGGACTACTCTTCAGAAATCAGTCTCATTCTTGGACACACGCATCTCCATCAAGGATGGATACCTCAGTACTTCACTCTCCTGCAAAGCCCATGGGTAACCTCACAATGCTGCACTTCTCTAGCTTCTACCCTAAACATATTAAAGAAGGCATCCCCTACTGACAAGCCCTGCACATATGCAGGATCTGCTCAGACGAGGAGGAACATGACGGACACCTAAAGATTTGGAAGGATACGATGCTTAACTCATTTATCACCAGTTCTGACATGCCACAGTGAAAACCTGCAACTACCTCCTCAGACGACAGACACAGGCTACAACTGATAGAGTACCTTTTGTCATCCAGTACTTCCCCGGAGCAGAGAGACAACGCCATGTTCTTTGCAGCCTTCAACGTGTCATCAATGATGATGAGAATCTTGGCAAGATCATCCCTACGCCTCCACTTCTCGCTTTTAAACAACTGCCAAACCTTACACACACCATCGTTTGCAGCAAACTACCCATACTTCAGGACATCATCGACTACAACACCACACAACCCTGCCAATGGAAACCTCTGCAAACTTGGTCCCCAGAACATTAACCAAGGTAACGGATTAATAGTCCAGGTGATGATAGCACTAGCCTATTGCCTCCACTTGCATTAATGATTTAGAGGATGGAACAAAATGTAAGGCAATTTGCAGATGACAATGCTGGGTAGGAGGGTGAAAGATGAGGAAGATGCAAAGATGCTACACTGATTTAGTCAAGTTGTGTGAATGGAAAAATGCATGGTAGAAGCAATATGATGCGGATAAATATGAGGTTATTCACTTTGGTCCTAAAAACAGGAAGGAAGATAATTAACTGACTGGTGAATAGATTGGGAAAAAATGGAGAGGTGCAAAAAGACCAGTTGCTGAAAGTAAGCATGCAGGTGCATCCAGCAGTAAAGACAACAAATGTTACATCAGCCTTCATGACTAAAGCATTCAAGTACAGAAGCAAGCATACCTTCCTGCAATTGTACAGGTCCTTGGCGAGACCACACCTGAAGTTTTCTGTGCAGTTTTGGTGTCCTTATCTGAGGAAGAATATTGTTCCTCTGGAGGGAGGAAAACAGACAGATTCTTGTAATGGCAGGATTTATGTATGAAGAGACTGGATCAGTTATAATTGTATTCATTGGAGTTTCAAAGAATGAGGGGAATCTCATAGAAACATAAAATTCCAACAGGAATAGTCAGAGTGAATGCAGGGAGGATGTTTCCAATGACTGGGGGAGTCAAGGATCAGAAGATACAGTCTGAGGATACAGGATAGGCCATTTAAGACTGAGATAAGGAGAAACTTCTCCACCAAAAGAGTGCTGAGATTATGAAAATCTCTGTCACAGAATGCGGTTGAGGCCAAGACATTGAACGTCTAAGATATATTCCGTATTGATATAGCAATCAAAAATTATGTGGCAAAAGCAGAACCAGGGTACCAAGTTACATGATTAGCCATGATCATATTGAATTGCAGAACAGACTCAAAGAGCCAAACAGCCTTCACCTATGTTTCTATTAAACGGTAGACCTCAATTCTTAATAACCCTTGTTTAATGAAAGTGTCCAGAGAAATTCAAAATCTTGTAGATGTTCACATAATACATAAGTATGTACATTCCCAACACGACAAAGTAGGAAATGTTCTGGTCAACCTAAGTACGACTGTTTAACCCTGCAGTCATTTCCAGTTCTAAGTACTACTTAACTGCTGTGGGAACCAGAGTATTCCCGGTGTGACAAAAACATCAGTAATGTTACAGCAAAGTTAGAAGCTGATTGTTTGATTCATACCTAGTGCAAGTGTCTGTTTTGCAAAGAGTTTGATTCATTGAAGTGTTTGGTGAGTAATTTTGCTCTGTACTTCCTAATTTCCAGGTTAAAGTAAGTAGTCTGAAAGTAAGGCATGACAGTCAGCTTAACTGTGTTGAATGCCCATCATGTGCTATGTGGGGAATTATGGATGCTGTATCTGTCTAGACAATTACATGTGCAGGAAGCATCTCCAGCTGCAAAAGGTGTGTCTCTAGGTTTCGAAACTTTCAAGAGGAGCGTCACTTTGGTGCACGCAAAATGCTGATAACAACATGGATAGGATATTTGACAAAGCCTTCACATCTCAGTTTAAAAGCATAGAAGCAGAGAGGGCTGGGTGACTGCTAAGCAGTCAAGGAAGACAAGGCAGTGAGTGTCAGAGTGCCCTGAATGTGCCTCATTCACATATTGGTTTTCTATTTTGAGAACTGGTGATGGTGAAGGGATATTAGATCAGTGTAGCAAAAAACAAGATTCTGGTGCTATAATGGCTGAGCTGCAAAAGCCAAGGGGAAGAACAGTATAAACACAAAAGTTACAGGCAATTTTATAGTTAGGGATAGTAATACACATGACTTCAGGATGATACATTGTCTCCCGGGGACCAGGGTCAAGAATGTCACAAAGGGGCTGCAAAACATTCTTTTGAAAGAAGGTGAAAAGCCAGTGTTTATGGTCCATATTGGCATCAATGACATTGGTATAAAGAGGAGTAGTGTCCCTAAAACAGAACTCGGCGTGCACAGCAAGAATTTGAAAAGCAGTAAGCTCTGGATTTTTCCCATTCCCACATCCTGGGGAGTAATGATTATGAAAAAAATGAGCAAATGAAAATATGGCTGGAAAAACAGTAGTGTTGGAGGGAGAAATTTTAGATGTTGGGGTCATTGGGGCTCATTTTGAAGAGGTGGGTTCTCTACAAGATAGACTAGTTACACCTTAACAGGACCAGGGCAAATAAACATCCTCATGGGAAGGCTTGCCAGTAACATGGACATACATTTAAACAAAGTTGTCAGAGAGATGGAAACTTGAGAGGGAATTCAGATAGAAAGAAAACAAAACTGGCTTGGGGAAATGGAAAAGGTGCAATTGAAAGAGGAATTAAGCAGAAACAAATCTGAAGATTAAACAACATCAAATTTAAGAATAGTGTTAAAGAACTAAAGGCAAAAATAAAACAAAGAACTGCAGATGTTGAAAATCTGAAACATAAACAAAAATTTCTGGAGAAACTCAACAGGTCTGGCAGCATCTGTGGAGAGAAAGCAGAGGTAATGTTTTGAGTCCAGTGACCCTTCTCTCTACAGATGCTGCCTGTCTTGCCAATTTTCTCCATCATTATGTTTTTGTTTCAGATATAAAGGTACTTTATCTTAGTTCAGTCCATATAATGAAAAGTGCTAGGCGAACTGAAGTTGAAGGTAAAAGTAAATGGCATGATTTAATTGCCAAGACTGGGGACTGGATATTGAAAGATATTGAAAATCTCAGAAATACAAACAGAAAGGAAAAAGACATGGACTAGTGCTGACAATATGAAATTGGATTGGTGCATTAGTGATATAGGATCTCCAATAGAAAGAACATGACGTCGAATCTGTTGTAGAGGATCTCTGTTTGGTTGGAACTAAGAAAGAAAAACATAATAACTTCTACAGATTGACTACAGGAGTCTGAGTGCAGGTTTATGATCATTTATTTGACTGTAACCTGACAAAGTGTTACTCCAAACACTTTGGATTAACTGAGGGATAAAAATCAAATTCAGTACTTTTATACCCTTTAGTCATGCATTTTGTTATCCAAACTCCAATCTTGTTTTGTACAAATAAAAGAAACAGATGTATAGTCTAATTACAGGTTTTATCACCCAGTCAGGGATCATTTAATCTTGTTGCAGCAAGGTACTCTTTGCTCCATTCCTTATACCTTATCAGCATCCATCTCTTGCCCTTGTCTCCTAATCCCTTCCCACTCTAAAGGCTTTTCTGAAATGTTCTGTTGACACAGGCTTAATACATAATGTTTTCTTAGAGAGCAACAATGTATTTAATGTCTGCTGGATGAGCAGGCAGCATCAAGGGTTTGAGTGAAGATTTGTAGCTCGAGCGTTGGTGTAAACATTGGTGTGTTCGCCAAGCTGGCAGGTTTGATAGCAGACGTTTCGTCTCCTTACTAGGCGACATCCTCAGTACTGTGGAGCATCCTGTGAAGTGCTGTTGTCTTGTGCTGGATCGAATTTATATGGTCTGGATTTTGCTGCTTCTGGTAGGTAGCAGTTCCGGCTGTGCATTATAATGGTCGGTATATCGGGTCTAATTTATTGTGCTTGTTGATGGAGTCTGCAGACGAATGTCAAGCCTCCAAGAATTCCCTGGCTGTCCTCTGTTTGGCTTGTCCAATGATAGTAGTATCGTCCCAGTTGAAAGTGTGGTTTTTCTCATCTGTGTGTATTGAAACAAAGGACATCTGGTCTTATCGTTTAGTTGCTAGATGGTTGTCATTGATGTGGGTTGCTAGTTGTCTGCCTGTTTGTCCCACATAGTGTTTTGTGCAGACTCCGCATGGTATCTTGTAGACCACATTTGTCCTGTCCGTGGTATCTATTGGGTCTTTAATTCTGGTCAGTAGAGTCTCAGTGTGGTTGCTGGTTTGTGTGCTGTCATGATTCCTAGCGGTCTGAGTAGTCTGGCTGTCAGTTTGGAGGTGTTTTTAATGGGTTATGGTCTGTCCTGGTTGTGTTGTCTGTTGGCTAGGTATTTGTGGATGAAGCTGTGGGTGTATCCATTCCTGGTAAAGACCTTTTAGAGGTGGCTCTTCTTCTTCCTTCTGCAGATCGGGTGTGTTGCAATATATAGCAGCTCTTTTGAACAGGGTCTGAACACTGCTGCTCTTGTGTGAGTTGGGGTGGTTGCTGTGATAGTTTAAGACCTGGTCAGTATGTGAGGATTTCCGGTGTACTTTTGTAGTGATGTCACCGTTCTCTTTTCTTTCCACCATCACATCTAGTAATAGGAGTTTGTTGTTGCTTTCCTCTTCTCTAATGAATATGAGCAGATCAACAGGACTTGCATGGGCTCACACTTCTTTGGAGGCAGGTAAAATTCAGGCACGTGGCAGTCTTTATTCAAGCAGTCACCATATTATGCAGTGAAAGGGCCAAATCTTGCTTGAACTTGAGGACACAGTTATCCTCTTAATCTTTGGCTCAGATCTGAAGAGAGGTCAATGACGCTTTGCTTTTCACAGCGGGATACAGTATTTTTACACATATTTTGTTACAATAATCAGATGCAAAGTGGTTACTGTGCCGTTCCCCTTATTCTATACATCCAATCCTGTGAAACACCTAATCAATGATGGAAACTCCTATGGACAACCCTAGGTTCCCCATGATCTCATGATGTTTAACAGACATTGTAATCACCAAGTCTTGGGATCTTTCAATGCATCCTATTAATTCACATTCCAAAGTTACTGGCTATACTCCTTCGGACATGTCCCAGACTTGCTTATTGCTAAGGACTGCTTGAATTCTGATGTTCATTGAATACAATTTGCTATCTCTATCAAATTCTGTTAATCTGTTATATTTTCCCACTGTCCTAATTATAAAATATACAAAAGACATTTGATTCTTACTAACTGCTACAAGATTCATAATATTAAATCTTTTATAAAGTTAGTTATATGTAAAGCTTTTATATCTAACCCTTCTCTTAGCACTCAGGCTAATGAGTTATGAGCAATTTGTTTCTTACATGGCGCGCTAGGTATTCTTTTAGTGATAACGGAAAGCTTCCTGAGACTAAACAACTATCACATCTATATTTGAATCTTTTCACCCAATGTTTTTAGTGATCTTTATAATTTGTTATATATGTGTATTTATAATTATGTTGAAATCTAACTCTGTGATTATCTAAAGAAGCTTTAAGTAGAAACTATTTCTTAATATTGTGAATAATTTCAAAGAAACAACTAATTGCAGCAAAATGCTTTTGTTCACAGCTACACGATGAGCTAGACTGACTGTCTTCTGGGACGATTTACACACCTTGTCCTAACTAACTCTGTTCACCTGATGGGACAACATCCGTTCATTAATGAGAGTAGAATCAATCACTGTCATAATTTAATGAACTTGTTTGATGCTCTAGATTTTTTACAAACCGTGATCCCATTAGTTCATCTATGTTTGTTATTGCAGGAGGTCACACTCTCCTTCAATGTTTGTTACAAAGCTTCAAACTGTCCTTGAACATTTCTTATCAAACTGTCTCGAACAAATCTTTTTGCAGCTGTTGTGTGTGCAAGGTTCACTTTTGCCTCGGAATAACCCCCTTCTCAAAAACGTACCACTGTATCTCATTTAAATGCTGGAGGAGACTTTTAATTCTGCTTAACTACTTGTCAGCCATATTTTGCCCATCTGGAGGGATCAGCTGCCAACCATCTTGGATATCTGAAATATGGGCATCCCTAAAAACCTTTTACTTTACTTCTCAGTTTATTACTAGCTTTGTCTTCCAAGAGAAAGTTGTGTCAAACTGTTCAATTTTTCCTGATAGCTACCGTTAAGTATCATCTTAGTAAAAATCCAATTAGTGCCTTTTTCTAATATAGAGACAACCAGAACTGTTCACAATACTTGTATGGTCTTACTACAATGTACAAGATGAATGTAACAACAATTTATATAGCACCGTTAAAGTAATCAAGTATCACAAGACCCTGCACAGGGGCATTAGAAACAGAGTATAACAGTGAGCCATATAGGAGATATTATGTCAGAAAACCTAAAGCCTGACAAAAAAGATGAAGAAGTCTTTTAAGAGGAAAGTGAAGTAGAAATATGGAGAGATGGAATTCCAGAGCTTAGGGTTTATGCAATTTAAAGTATCATTGAATCCTGACAGTGTGGAAGCAGACCATTCAGCCCAACAAGTCCACACTGACCCTACAAAGAACACCCTATCCCTGTAAGCCTACATTTCCCATAGCTAACCCACCTAACCTGCACACCCCTGGATGCTATTGACAATTTAGAAAGGCTTAACCTGCACATGTTTGGACTGTGGGAGGAAATTAGAGCACCCAGAGGAAACCCACAAGTCACGGGAAGAATGTGCAGACTCCATACAGACAGTCGGTGTGTGGAATCAAAACCAGGTCACTGGTGGTGTGAGGTAGTAGTGCTAACCACTGAGCCACTGTGCCACCAATAGTGGACCAATTACAATTGAGAATGCACAAGAGGTCAGAAATAGAGCACCACAGGTATTTCAGAGGGTTGAGAGTTTGGAGCAAGTTACCAAGTTAGGGATGGAAAAGGCCACTTTTGAGGGAATTTAAAATAAAGATGAGAATTTTAAAAACAGATGTTACTTGACTGAGTGCCAGTGTCGGTCAGCGAACACAGGGGTGATGGTGGAAAGGGACTTGCCGTGTGTTAAGACACAGACAAAAATTTGGATGAACTCAAGTTGTTGGAAGATAGAAGATTAGAAATCATCCAGGAATACATTGGAATAGTTCAGTCTTAAGGTAAAAAAAGACTGAGACAAATAAACTCTCTCTCCTTGCCTTTCTCATTGTGTTTGCAAACTTGGGCATAGTGGGTTTGAGGAGGAAGGAGATTTGGAGATTAGGATGTTGCCAAATTTTGATCACTATGACATTGTCCTGAAAGTTATCAACCATTTTGAATGGAGAGAAAGAGATAATGAGGCACAATACATATTTGGCTGAAGAGCTTCATAATTTAAGTTTGTCTTTACTTGATTCCACAAGGACAATTGAAAGTCAAGTATCTTAGAATCAACAGGGTCATAGAGCGCAGAGAGGCCCTTTGGCCCCATCAAACCTGTGCTGACCTATCTGCACTAATACTACTTTGTAGCACTTAATCCATGGTCTTGAATATTATGACATTTCAGGTGCACATCCAGGTATTTTTTAAAAGATTGACGTTTTCTGCTTCTACTACTCTATCAGGCAGTGCATTCCAGATTACACCAACCTCTGGGTGAAAAAAAAGTTCCTCCTTTCCCTTCTAAACCTCCTGCCTTTCACCTTGAAATTATGCCCCTTCATTATTGACCCTGCAACTAAAGGGAACAGCTGCTTCTTATCCATCCTGTCCACACCCTTTATAATCTTATACACCTTAATGGGTCCCTTCTCTCAGCCTTTTCTGCCATTAAAAAAATACAACTTGAGCCTATCCAGCCTCTCTTCACAGCTAAAATCCCCCGGCTAAAGCAATATCCTGGTGAGAGATAATAGGTACTGCAGATGCTGGAGAATCCGAGATAACAAGGTGTGGAGCTGGATGAACACAGCAGGCCAAGCAGC
>JAHRHZ010000075.1:24369626-24392104 GCA_024137785.1 Ginglymostoma cirratum
CCAAGCATGCTCCTATGATGCTGCTTGGCCTGCTGTGTTCATCCAGCTCCACACCTTGATATCTCAAAATCCTGGTGAATCTCCTTTGCACCCCCTCCAGTGCAATCACATCTTTCCTATACTGAGGTAACCAGAAAAACACTGTATTCCAGCTGTGGCCTAACCAATGTCCTGTACAGTGTTGTGGGTAAATCACCACAAGTTCGCTTTAATTTGGCTACTTATTAAAGGAATCTCACAGGAAATCAAGCACTGAAACAATGATTTGAACGTTATTGCATGTAGGAACCAAAATAAGACCCCTCAAATAAGTAAGCTAAGCCTCACAACTCAACTTTATGTGATTAGTGGTAGACTCTGGCCAGATTTAAACCAATGGTGGTCTTTCTCTGGAAGTGCCCAGAGCTTAATCTTTGCACAGTGTTGTTCTTTTAAGTTCTGTTAAGGTGGAGTTCTGGTGTTTGATTCCCATACAGATTGTCGTCCTTTTGTCTATATGTGATATTATTGATGATTTTTGAAAAGGCCTTCCATCTGCAAGTCTGCAGATTACTTTCTTATCAGAAGTAACTTCTTTGTTCCTACAGTTAACTCCTTAAATTCTTCTGTGGCAACAAAGCATCCAGTTTATCAAGCAAGTGTCAAAGCAGTTTTGTCTATGTAATCTTGACTCCTTCCTTTACAAGACATGACTAATAAATTTGTCCCGGTCCTTTAATAATTTATTCCAAACAGTGTTAGAACAAAAAACAAAAAACAAAGAACAAAGAACAAAGAAAATTATAGCACAGGAACAGGCCCTTCAGCCCTCCAAGCCTGAGCCGATCCAGATACTCCATCTAAACCTGTTGCCAATTTTCCAAGGATCTGTATCCCTCTGCTCCCTGCCCATTCATGTATCTGTCTAGATACATCTTAAATGATGCTATCGTGCCCACCTCTACCACCTCCGCTGGCAACGCGTTCCAGGCATCCAACACCCTCTGCGTAAAGAACTTTCCACGCATATCTCCCTTAAACTTTTCCCCTCTCACATTGAAACCGTGACCCCTAGTAATTGAGTCCCCCACGCTGGGAAAAAGCTTCTTGCTATCCACCCTGTCCATACCTCTCATGATTTTGTAGACGTTAATTAGGTTCCCCCTCAACCTCTATCTTCCTAATGTAAATAATCCTAATCTACTCAACCTCTCTTCATATCTAGCGCCCTCCACACCAGGCAACATCCTGGTGAACCTCCTCTGCACCCTCTCCAAAGCATCCACATCCTTTTGGTAATGTGGTGACCAGAACTGTACGCAGTATTCCAAATGTGGTCGAACCAAAGTCCTACACAACTGTAACATGACCTGCCAACTCTTGTACTCAATAGCCCGTCCAATGAATGAAAGCATGTCGTATGCCTTCTTGACCACTCTATCCACCTGCGTTGCCACCTTCAGGGTACAATGGACCTAAACACCCAGATCTCTCTGTGCATCAATTTTCCCCAGAGCTTTTCCATTTGCCACATAGTCAGGTCTTGAATTGGATCTTCCAAAATGCATCACCTCGCATTTGCCTGGATTGAACTCCGTCTGCCATTTCTCCGCCCAACTCTCCAATCTATCTATATTCTGCTGCATTCTCCGACAGTTCTCTTCAGTATCTGCTACTCCACCAATCTTAGTGTCATCTGCAAACTTGCTAATCAGACCATCCATGCCTTCCTTCAGATCATTTATGTATATCACAAACAACGGTGGTCCCAACATGGATCCCTGTGGAACACTACTGGTCACAGTTCTCCATTTTGAGAAACTCCCTTCCACTACAACTTTCTGTCTCCTGTTGCCCAGCCAGTTCTCTATTCATCTAGCTAGTACACCCTGGACCCCATGCGACTTCACTTTCTCCATCAGCCTACAATGGAGAACCTTATCAAACGTCTTACTGAAGTCCATGTATATGACATCTACAGCCCTTCCCTCATCTATCAACTTTGTCACTTCCTCAAAGAATTCTATCAAGTTGGTAAGACATGACCTTCCCTGCACAAAACCATGCCGCCTATCACTGATAAGCCCATTTTCTTCCAAATGTAAATAGATCCTATCCCGCAGTATCTTCTCCAGCAGCTTCCCCACCACTGACGTCAGGCTCACCAGTCTATAATTACCTGGATTATCCTTGCTAATCTTCCTAAACAAGGGGACAACATCAGCAATTCTCCAATCCTCCGGACCTCACCCGTGCTCAAAGATGCTGCAAAGATATCTGTTAAGGCCCCAGCTATTTCCTTTCTCATTTCCCTCAGTAGCCTGGAATAGATCCCATCCGGATCTGGAGACTTGTCCACCCTAATGTCTTTTAGAATACCCAACACTTCCCACCTCCTTTTGCTGATTTGACCTAGAGTAATCAAACATCTATCCCTAACCTCAACATCCATCATGTCCCTCTCCTCAGTGAATACCGAAGCAAAGTACTCATTAAGAATCTCACTCATTTTCTCAGACTCCCCACATAACTTCCTTCCTTTGTCCTTGAGTGGCCAACCCTTTCTCTCGTTACCCTCTTGCTCTTTATGTATGAATAAAAGGCTTTGGGATTTTCCTTAACCCTGTTTGCTAAAGATATTTCATAACCCCTTCTGGCCCTCTTAATTCCTCGTTTCAGATTGGTCCTACTTTCCTGATATTCTTCCAAAGCTTCGTCTGTTTTCAGTCACCTAGACCTTATGTATGCTTCCTTTTTCCTCTTTGCTAGTCTCACATTTCAATTTGTTGTTACTGATTCTTTCTGTGTGTAACAGTTTATCTTTATTGATTCATTTAATCCATTAACTCTTATTATAGTTCTGAAGTCTGTAATATCACAACAGCTTCAGTATAACCACCCTGCTGATAATTTTGTCAGTCATGGCACAGATTAAGTGTTTTGTATGCCTTCTTTAGCACCCTATTAAGCTGTCACGTCTCTTTTGCTGATTCATGGACAAGCGCCCCAAGAGCCCTCTGTTCCTCTGAGCTTCCTGGTGTCCTGCCATTCCCTGTCTACCTTTTGTGCTTTATTTCCCTCCAGTCATTGTTTTGGTAAGATGGCATTAAAGTGGTCTGGTTTTGGTTGTTGTTGGATATTGGGCCTTCTCAACTACAATTCTCACAGTGGTGAGTTCCAATATCAGCTCTTCAGAATAGGCAACAATTAAAACTCAGGCAGTATCTTTCCAGGAAAAACAAAATTAAATAATCAATTATTCTGTGCCACTGTTCCATGTCTGCTGCCAAACTGTACACAGGTGGCATTGACAAAGGACTGGAAATATTTATTTACATGTCTTGATTGTGAATATACTTAGACAACCTCTGACTAAAGAGGAAAAGCTAATCTTTCAAATGTTGTCAGATGGGACTGAAACAACCTGACAAAAACCTTTTTTTTCTACTTGCACCTCACGTGTAATTTATTAGAACCAATTGAAATACAATGATGTATGTGAGAGCACTGTAATTGAGAGAAAAAGGGTTCTTTAATTGTGCTGCAAGTAATAGTCATTACTGATTGAGGTTTAAAAATTAATTAGGCTCATTAAATTACAATTTCTTCTAAATGCTTCTGATTTTACTTTTTGAAAGTTAATGCAATATTGAAAGTTTGCTTGTATTTGTGCAGGCAAAGCCTTGCTGAAGGAGATTTGATAATTTGTGAAATACTGTGGTCCAGGACCATAGATGAAACAAGTGGGAAAGGGTTGCAATTCAAGTTATATTGCAAAGCCCCTTGTCAGATGCTGTATATAATATTTGAGTAAATTTACAGCTCAGTGCTCATTATACATCCCAATTTTCTTTAACGTTGACTAACAGAATGAAGATCTGTAAATATTTTATCTTTGTTGAAATTGTCAATTAGTGAGCAAAAAACTGCATCATAATTATAATTATCACAGGAAAAAATATTTACCTGAATAGGCATACAATCCGTAAAGTTGTTTTGGCTGATTTTCATTCGTGGTAAGAAGTCACAGAGAGTTTGGTTTGGCAAATTTAGACGGTTAAATCGTGAGTTCTTAACATGTTTGTATACAGACAGAAACATGAGAAGCATTGTACAAAAGAGATATTAATTTGTCAGTTGCATTCATTATCAGGTGATTGATTTATTGCTAACAATTTGAGGCTGTCACAATTACTCACGTAATTAAATTAGCGTCTATAGCAACACAAGCACCAGTTTTATTGTGTCTCTCAGTTCAGGGTTATCCTTATAGATCGAAAAATTGCTATCATTCAATTATTTAAGTAGGGTAAGGAAGATAACTTGGATGTTATAGACCTATTGTCCTTATAGCAGTTAATATATATTGTGGGGAATTTAATAGAAGTTGTTGCTAGTGACAGACTGACCAAACATATGGAAATTATGTTACAGCTGTTCTGCTTAGAACTCACGTGGAGTACTGTATCCTCTTCTGAGCACTATAGAGAAGCAAAAAAAAAGTTAACACTTGAAGCCAGATTTCCTAAAATAGCCTTGTACTGCCTTAAATATAAAAGATTTGCGGATGATAGGATAGAGATGTTAACGATGATTAACTACTTTGACAGGATACATCGAGAGAAATTATTTCTTCTGGTGGAAGAATTCGGAACAATAGGGCCAAATCTTAAAATCAATGCATGATGATTAAAGGGATGATGTTATTTCTTCAAAAGCAATGTCAAGGAAATCTGAAACTGTCTCCCTCCTCCCAGAAGTGTTTGAAGTTTAGTCAATGCAAAGTTTACAACTGAGATGTTAGAGTTTTGTTAGAGAAAAGTCTTCATGTTTAAAGAAATCGAAGTAGGAAAATTGAGTGGGTACCTTCATGGCTTCTCTTACAAAAATGAAGGCACAAAAAACAGAATGCACATTACTGAAGTCAGTCCTAAGAAATAAATTTTCCCTTTTTCATAAAGATAAACAAAACAAAATATGCTTGCATTTTGATTTTCAACAACAAATTACCCAACGTGCATGGGGAATAAAGAAAATCGTTACTCATAAACAAAAATTATTTGTTCATTCTAGTCTTTTTCACTTTCATCAGTCTGGCATTTACATTTCATCCGTAATCTCAAAATCCTTCAGGCCTTTTAATGTGTGAGTTGTTTCTTGGTTGTTTATCTGATAACAGATCACTTTTGGGCTGACATTCTTATATGTGGGAGTGTTGTTTTTATGGATGAGTGTTTGATCTGAGCAAGACAGTTGTTTTTCAAATTAATGTCTTTGCTGGACTGATGACTTCTAGTGCGTGTCCTACTGTTGGTCCTGTTGAATCTGGAAGTTCTTTCACTCTGTATTAGCATCCTCACCATTCTTCATAGGAAGTGCAGCTCTCAGCAATATGTTGGCAATATGCATCAGCTTCTCTTGCTTGTACATTTCTGTCAGGTGAAGTAACATTATTTATAGAACCTTTCAAGCAGATACAAGTGGTTTGAGAAAGTCGCCTTGAAATGGTTTGTCAACATTTTGTCTCTCCCAAATAGGCATTAACTAAAATGACCATGAACAAAGAAAATAGGCAAATATTCTTTCTCAATTTATCCTTAACACCATTCGGTTTGTATTATTGCCCTGGTTGCCAATGCTGCATGCATATTGCTGCACATCCTGTCTGTGCCTTGGTTCATTGATTTCATAAGTACTTCAGCACTGGTGTTGTCATCACTAGTTGCATGTGAAAACTGCTTCTTGCTCTATGCCCAATATCACAACACATCCCAAGCAGTGAACTTGTGTAGAGGTTTAGCATCTAACGAAAAAATGCATAAATACTTTGCTAGGCAATTCACAAAATAAAGAAGTCATTACATGCCTTCTTCACCTGTTCATTTCTGTATCTGTATTGTAACTCTCACTTTACTGGGATGAAATTCTTTCATTTCAGTATATGACCTACTTACTTGACTTCAGGCACCTTTCAATTGCATTTTTTCTTGTGCAGTGTCAGGTTCATCAATTCAGATCTCTGTAGCAGTTGCATTAGATTCTGATTGTGTTCTCCAATCCATAGATTAGCAGCTCATTCATGATCACCTCCTTTGTAAGAAGGTCATTATTTCATTCTTTCTATTTTGTTGCTATTCAAGAGTAATGTAAATGAAAAATAGCATGTGCAACCAACTGTACCTCCCGAATGGTAACCAGAGTGAAATCAAGTACTGATGCTTTCATTCATCTTCACCTGTCGGTAGTGATTTTTCACCTAGGCTAGTAAAGGCAAATAAAGTCTTGGCACATTGCAGCAATAGGGAGTTGACGGCCTAGTGGTATTGTCACAGGGCTATTAATCCAGCGACCTAGATAATGTTCTCGAGACCAGGGTTTGAATCCTGACATGGCATATAGTGGAATTTAAATTCAATATAAATCTGGAATTAAGAGTTTAATGATGACCATGAAACCATTGTCAATTATGATGGGGAACACCCATCTGTGTCAATAATGTTCTTAAGGGAAAGTCCTTACCTAGTCTAGTCTCTACAGGGCTCTAGAAACACAGCAATATGGTTAGCTCTCAACTGCCCTCTCAACAATTAGGGATGAGCAATTGTAATTGGTTTTGCCAGTGATGCTTACATCTCTTGAATGAATACAAACAAATCTTCATGGTTGACATGGATGAGTGGAATCTTTTCAAAACATTTTTTGAGATCCATTGGATCAAGGCACATGATCAGCTGTCTAGTTTTTTCACTGCTACAATGTTGCTAATCCAGTTTGTAAGAGTTATTTTCTTGATTATTCCCTTATTTTCCAGCTTGTCTATCTTGTCTTTCAGAATGGACTTGAGGGCAACTCAGCAGATGATGAGTTGGTCTCACATTCTCATCTATTTCATGATGATATTCACCAGGAAGACATCCAAGACCTAGGAAAATATCTTTCCACTTTTTTTCAGGACTTAGGAACAAGAGTAGGCCATTCAATCCATTACATGTTTCATTATTTACTTAGATCATGGCAGATCATTTACTTCAACATCTTCATTGCACTAGCCCCACATTGCTTGATGTAATTAGTCTTCAAAAATCTATCTATTCCTGTCTTGAACTGATCAGTGATGAGGCTTACTCAGCTTGCTGGGGTACATAATTACAAAGCTTTACCACTTTGAGTGAAGAAACTCATCATTTCAGTCTTGAATGGCCCATCATCCTGAGATTCAGTCCATTGGTTCTAGGGTCATCAGTTTGGGGAAATATATCTATATCCATCCTGTCATATGCTGTAAAAAATTAATTTTCAATTACATCACTATTCACTGTTTGAAACTAGAGATTACAGGCCCAGTTTCCTTAATCCTACTCATAAACAATCTTGCCATCTATTGAACATCTACATTATTCTACTGAATTTACTTTGACTTCCCTCTGATGCAGGTATAACCTTGCATAGATAAGGAGAGTAATACTCCAGTTGTGATAGCATTAAGGACCTATATGATTGCAGCAATGTACCTTTACTTCTGTACTTAAAGTGATCAAGAACAAAGTCTCATTAGCCTTCATTTTTGATTGTTGCATCTGCATTATAGTTTTTGAATAAGGTCACCCAAGTCCTTTTAGCCACCAACTCATCATTTAAGAAATATTCTACATTTCTAATTGGGATCTATTAATCATTTGGTGTTCTGCAAAATGCCACAAATTTCTTCTGGGACATGTAGGGTTACCAGCAGAAGCTTTAAATGTGTTTCAGCTGAGATGAGTGGATTCTCTCTAGAATTGCAGATGTTCATTGTTCTTGCCATTGCAATGCACGCTCAGCTTCATTTGACCTCTTGGAATAAATATTATTCAATCACATAGTCTCAACTTTACTTTTGGTGGCTTCATTTTTAAATCACCATCCTGAGGCACTTCACTCAGACTTACAAAGCTCATGAAGTTACATTAGCACTGATGTCTTAATTGATTTTCTTCCAGTGCAGCCACCATTCTAACAGTCATTGACAACCTATCACTTTGGGATCAGATAATGCAAACCTGTTCTGTAGACTGATTCATCAGAATTATCATCTGACATCACTCCATCACTATTTTCATAAGATTGCTTTGCTCTTTCTAACAAGGCACTGGCAATGCAATGTGTATAGCTACTTCTAGTTCGAGCACTGTTTTCCTCATATTGGGCATGTCTCCTTTTCTCTTTATGGATATCATCCACTGCAATAATAACCTGGTCTCTGGCCTTGATCTGTTTACTGTCCCATCTTTTTCTTCCGTTATGTTGTTCTTAGTCAGCCTGGACTGTTTCTCGGCATAGTGAAAAGCCTCATAATTGCTCTCATTAATATCTTTGATGTTATGGTTGACAAACTTAAGCTATTGCGCATGTCGATAGCTTTCAAGAGAAGAATTCTCTTCTCTCAGCAGATGTGCTATAAATGCAGTCCTATGGTCCAATAGGAATACAGCAACTTCCCTTTTAATTTGTTTACTTATACCTAAAATAATCTAATCTCTGATGAGATCATCCCTCAGTTGTCCAAATTTTTAGGTTTCTGCTAGATGTTTCAATGCTATCCCATGCTAATAACAGTCTCCTCTTCTTGCTGACCTCAGATATTGAACACATGTTATTCATAAGTAATATTAGTGGACAGTTAAAAATGTTTTAAGGCCTTCAGTATTTCTTCAGCTTTTCTCTCTTCAGTAGATCACCTGTGCAGAACAACTTGTGATGTGCTTTTATCAGAATTGTTGCCCTACTTGTTTAATTCTGTGGCAGTCTCATAATTTTGTGAATGAATCCGTAAAAAGTCCTAATTTAGTTTCAAATCATCTTTAATCTCCAAAGCAAAGGAGCTGGAAATTTCAAAACTATCCTGACTCAAAGCATATACAATTGCAGACTGCTATTACAGTTATTTCTTGTTTTTTAATACAGTGGCTTGTTTTCTTATAGCTACCAAAACCAACACAATGGCAGTTGGTTACTTTTGACACTATGTCTTAAAGGTTTCTCTCACTAAACTGAAAACATTTATAGTTGGGTTTATATGACAAAGACAAGTCATAATGTACACTGTCCTTACAAAAACATTTCTCTGAAAAAATACATATCAGCCATAATTGAGCATCAGAACAAACTCGATGGCCTACTTATGCAAGGTTGCACAGTGTTTAGTACTGCTGCTTCACAGACCAGAGACATGGGTTCAATTCCAACTTTGGGTAACTGTCTATATGGTGTTTGATGTTCTCCCCATGTCTGTGTGGATTTCCTCTGGGTGCTCCAGTTTCCTCACTCAGTCCTTTGAGGTGCTGTTAACGTGGATTGGCCATGGCAAATATGGGGTTACAGGGATAGTATGGGCCTTGGTGGGATGCTTTTCAATGGGCCAGATGTTCTCTATCTGCACTGTAGGGATTCTATGATAAATCCATATTTGATGAAAGGTGCAGGCAGTGAGGTTAGGTGTGAAATTTTGATGAACCAGTCTGTGAAGTAGATCAGTCTACTGTTAACTTCAAGTGAATAGTTAACTGATCTAATTAGGAGTCATGAAACTAAAATAGTCCTTATTAATTTTGACAATGGTTAAAGACATGGTGGGTTTTTTTGGTAAACGAATGAAGCCATTTTCTAAATGGATGCTGTGGTAATGAAAAATACTTGTTTGAAATATACATTTTAATGTATTGTATATACTAATCATCTGGATCTTAGTGTGCAGGAAACAATTTCAAAGTTTGGACATTATCAAAACTTGGAAGAATTTTATATTGTGTGCACGTCCAAAAGGACATTGATAAGTTGGTGGAGTGGGCAGATAGGTGGCAGTAGAGAGAGGACAGATTGCAGAGATGTACAAAGTGATGCACTTTGGTAGGCAGAATATTGGCAGACATTATAAATAGGGGATACAATTCTGAAGCAGGGTGTGCTATGTCAGAGGGACTTGGGTGTATATGAACATTGATCATTGAAGATGGCAAGATAGATTGAGAAAACAATTAACGAAGTACAAGGACAAGGTGGTGACATTGAACTTATATAAGACAATTGGTTAGACCACAGCTGGAGTTATGTACAGCTGGAGGTACCACATTGTAGGAAAGATATGAATGCATTGCAAAAAAAAAGCAATTTACAAGAATAGTTTCAGAAAAGGAAGTGGAAAGAGAGAGCATAACTTCAAAACAATGTGCAAAAGAAGCAAGGGTGATATGAAAAAATAAACTTTTTCACGCAGCAAGCAGTCAGAGCACAGACTACACTGCCTAGAAATGTGGTGGAGGTAGTTTCAACTGAAGCATTCAAGAGGGCACTGGCTGATTATTTGGATAGAAATAGTGTGCAAGAGTATGGGGGAAAGGCAGGGAATTGGCAGTAAACTCTCTTGTGGAAGAGAAGGTACAGGCACAATGGGCCAAGTAACATCTTCCTGTCCCATAATAATTTGGTGATTCTGTGAAAGTGTGGATTTAGTATTCAATTTCCAGTCAGTCTAAGTAGCTAGTACTAATCAAACAGTGTCTGAATGTGCTAAAACAGGCACCTGTACAATTAACACTCAAGTGTTAAATTCGAAGCAATTTTCCTGGACATTTCAACTGAAGACATGGAGTACACTGGCAAAGAGGGACCTGAATGTTGAGGGATTACTAGGGGTCTGAAAGAAAGAGGAAGCCTAATATCTCAGGTATGGTATGAAGGTCCTGGGGAGGATGCAAAAATAAGAAGCAACTAATTCAATTCCTGTGCAAGGAGGTAATCCAGTAGATGACAGACAGAAGCACTGCCCTTAGGACATAGATCCAGTGCCATAAGAAATCTAACAAATAGATATGAGAGATCAAGTTAGTTTAAAATTCTAACTAAAATTCTAGTTCATAAACAGACTTCTTAATAATTGTGCCATTTCTAGCTTCAAAACCTCAAAATACTGCATCCACCATCTAACTTTACACTGTCATTCATACATCCTATGCTATTGCTTCCATTCAGTTTCTATAGTTTCTTTCAGAAATATCTCAAGTTTTTCAACCATGTGACGATTCACACACCCATAAAGTCATCTGCTAATGCAATCATTCACATCACCACTCTTACTCCTCTGCTTTCATTATTTTGCCAGCACAGGCTTGCATTGTATTCTGCCAACATTTATAAATGTGATTATCTACCTTTGCTCAGGTTCCTAATGGTTGCTCATCGATTATGTTCCTGATGGCTGAATGGATCTCATTGAGGGAGTGTTCCACTGATGTTTGGGATTTACTCTTGACACTAGATGATCTGCTTTATCACCCAGAAGTAAGCCATTTTCATTTAAATGGGCTTCTAACATCTGTCAGCTCGATGATTGTTTAATCAATGAACATATTCAAACAATTTCCTGGTGAGCAGGTTTTCACCTTCATACTGTATTGCTGGCGGTCATGGCTAGCTTCACTTTGAAAAAAATGGATTTATTTCCTCTTCATATTACCTGAGTTTAAATGAAGAGTAGGTCTTGCTAAAGTTGCTGGACGACTAGGGCCTCCTGCTGACAGCCTCCTTACACTCTTGTCTTTCTCTTTTACAACAGGTGTTGCTGCTCTGCCTTGTCCCCTTTGCTCCTATTCCTTAAGCAACAAAAGGAGACCCCACCAAAATGTCTATGGCCTAAACATCCTTTCTTCTGGTGACTTCCATTAGGTATACTGATACAGCGTTCACATTTTTAAATCAAATTTCAGGAAATGTTTTTATCGTGCTCCTGATAAAGTTCTAGAAAACCTCTTCAATCACAATATAGTCTCCAGCATCAAGTAAGCAATGCAAGCTAAGCATTGGCTTCAAGTAGCATTCAAAATCCTGAAGAGAATCTTCATTATTCCAATTCAGCTGGTCACTGTTGTTGAGAACATTAATTGGGGTAATACCCTAAAAAATGTGTGCAATATAAACATTTAATTGACACTCTTCTCAATCTTCTCAGTGGCACACTTAGCAAAATGACACTTTGTACCAAATGTAGGCCAAAACAGCATTGTAATCACTTCAGATTCTATTTACACCTAGATTATGTTGGAGAAATTTCTGTTATTTCTTTATTTCTGCACCCTGAAGAAATAAGAGAGCTCAATGATTATATTGATGGACTTACTAAAAAATTAACTAATTTGAGAAGTCAAAGAGACAGCCTGTCCAATAGCTGTGGTCAAGAAAGTTTAAAAACTCATGAACATTAACTCAGCCAGTAGAGTTGAAATCCTATGTATGGAAAGAAAACTTGCTCATCTAACTATCAAAACCATTCCAGTTCACTAAAATGACCTGAAAAAGCCAAACCCTTTTAAATATATTTACTATTTTTGTTATGTTTGAGGTGATATTTACAGTAAGCTGATGTTTGATTTCATGTATTACTTTGTATACACACTTACTACACATAACAAAAAGCAGCTTAATTTTTTGCCATGCTTCACTATTTCCATTTCCCTTCAAAAAAATTGGAAAAACTCAAGATAAAGTGCATATGAAAGACACAATTGCCAGAGATGATGACACAGGAATTTGATTGTTACACCTTTACATTTCACTGAATTACCTTTATATATTTCACATGTTATTGACTCAAATTTGACATAAGATGCTTGGGACACACATTCATCTCAAGGAAATGTCTTAAGTAAACTTGTATCTTGGAGCATGTTTTTGCAGAAATTGCACTTATTTTATACCTACCTCTTTTTATTAATACAACTCACACTTATTTATGAATTCCGACAAGGAATGTAATTGATAAACATAACCTTTGAAATTACATAAATATATTAATTTCTTAGCTTAAATATTAATCTTTGTTGGTGAGAGATATAACAAAATGTGAAGATGCATCTAAACATTGACGAGTGATGAGGGCAGGAGTGGTTAAATTCTCACTCCTGAAGATGGACTGTCTCGCTTCCCTACATAAAAACTTCAGATCTCGAGATTCAATCTGTATTTCCATATTATGGGATCATATAACAGTGATATACAAATTACAGCAAAAATTCAAAGATAGAATTTGTTAAAGTACACTATCAAATTACTTCAAGAGCAATGTCTTGCTCAATTTAACTAGAAGAAAATGCTTTTAATGTACAAGTGGTATAAACAGATTGATCCATGTAATCAAACTTTCACTAGGTTTGGATTCTCCTTTGTCCCTAAATAAGTTTGGTTACACATCAAACAGACCGACATCGAACTTTCAGAGGTTTTCTCAACATTATTTCATTTTGCCTTCTAATAAATTACGTACAGCAGAGATCAGATATCATTCTTACAATTAGTTTGCTGCTCAACTTTCTGCAGCTACTGGTATTCTTTGGTAACCTCTCCTTAGCAAGGCAAAATTCGATTAGCATTGTAACAGGGCACACATGCTTGCTAGTACCAACATTTTTTCTGTAGAAATATGGAAATGGATAAATTTGAGTATAAATATTTATTACTAGCTAAAACATTAGAAGATTTGCAAGTATCAGTGAATATTGAGTCACGTGCATTTTTTTAAGATGGTTGTTTGAAGTATGAAAGAAAAACTTGCATTTATAAAGCCTTTCACATTCTCAAGGCATTTTAATACACTTCACAAACAATTCTTTTCTCCCCCAGTTAAGCATTTGTTTTAGTTTTAGTTATATTATAGGTTCAAAATAAAGAACATTTTTAATGAGTAAGCACTTGTAAGTGATTCTAAAGTATTCTTTTATGGACATTTTCATCACCGATGCTACATTAATTCTAGTTTTCTCGGTGGCTGAACTACATTTGATCTAAAATTTGGTCTCCTGTTTTACCAAGCAAATTTCTCCCTTTTGGTCACCTTAACTTTGTTAAGGTTCCCAAGGTTTGAACTGCAAATTTTATCTCTGAAGCATGGTAATAACAGGATAATGGTTAAGTCTCATCTTGTTAATGTATGGAATAAGTCATCAGTGGCTCCTGCTGACATCCAGAATAACTGGGATCTAGGGAAAAGCCAGCGAAGTTCCAGGAATGATACATGATATTAACAGTTAATAAATGTTCCTGTTCACTTTTATGAAGATTGTTTCTCTCCTTACCATCTTTGTGCTAGTTATGACTTGAGCCAGTGGACAGTTGCCCTGATTTCAATTCACTTCAGTTTTACGAGAATGCCATGATTCTAAATTTGATCGAATGAACCCTTGATGTCAAAGGCAGTTACCTTGTTTCCCCTCTTCAGTTCAATTCTTGCCCAGGTCTGGATAAACATACCAATATGGTCAGGAGCTGATGGAATCCAAACTGAACATCAGGAACAGAACATTGCTGTGCCTGTTGAGCTTCCATCATTTTGCTAAATATTGAGTAGTCTGGTGGGGCAGTAATTGGCTGGATTTGATCTGTCTAGCTTTTTATTGTCCGGACATACCTTGGCAATTTTATACTGTGTCAGATATATTATTGTATTTTAGTTCTCCTGATACAGCTTGACAATTGGTTACAGCTAGTTTTGAGCATATAGCTTTAGTTCTATAGCTGGGATGTTGTCAGTGTTCATCACCCTTACTATATCATATGCGACCAATGATTTCATATGGAATTGTTTGAATTGTTTGAAGACTGGCTTTGTTGATAGTCAGAGATAATTTCAATTACTTACAAAGCCTTGTCTTCTTCGCACACACTCTGCCATCATTGAGAATAGAGTTGTTCAAGGAGTTTCCTCTTTCCATTTCTTTTTAGCATCAATAGGGAGGTGATAGCCAATCGTATTATTGCTGGACTGTTAGTCTACTCTGATGCTAATCCAGGTCAAATTCTGGGATACCGGGTTCGAATCCCAACACAGCATATGGTGAAGTTTGAATTAAATAAAAATCTAGAGCCTAATGCTGACCATGAATCCATTGTCGATTGTTGGAAAAACCCACCTGATTCACTAATGTCTTTTAGAGTGGGAAACTGCTGTTCTTACCTGGTCTGACCTACATGTGATTCCAGAGCCCAGAAATGACGTTGACTTTTAACTGCCCTCTAGGCAATTAGGGATGGGCAGTAAATGTTGGCCTAGCCAGTGATATTCCCATTCTGTGAAGGAATAAAGAAAACATTCTCATCTGATACAGGAGGAATGTAGAGCATCAGTCTGATCCATTGGTTATGGAATTGCTTAGCCCTGTCCATAGTATGTTGTTTCTGCCATTTTGCATGAATATAGTCTTCTTTTGTAACTTCATGAATCATTTTTATCATAGACACAGAAAATCCTATTCACAGCACTAAGGGAAATGACAAGTTATTCTGTTTAATTAGCAGTTCTTGTAAAGGAAGAACAAGTGGATAAAACACCAAAGAAACTTCACTCCCTTCATTGAACACTAAAAGATCAAGAAATGCTTGCATGTATGTTCTCTGGACACTCTAACGCAGTTTATAGACAATGAAATAATATTGATGTGCAGTCACCCCATGAGGGCTCAGCAAATAGACAAGGCCTTAGTTTAACATTTTATTAAAGATATGACACTTAGAGCTGATGCTCCAATAATGCTTTACTGCTGTACAAGGATGTTCAATTACACACTGACAATGGGCATCAAGCATCATCTTTTTTGAAATGGTAGAATACTTTCATGAGGCAAAATGATATTTTGTTCCAGCATGGCCATGTTTAATTTTATAGACCTTTCAATTAAACAGCATGCAAGTATATTTTTAAATTACAAATTTAGAAAGTTATTTGGAAGTTCATATTTCAGGCAAATCCAACATCACTCAACATATTGTAGTTTAGTCAATTAATCATTCAGGTAACCCCTTGGACTGACATGAAGGCAATTTTTTGATTTTGCAATGTCTAGATCTTTTAGAGCAGAGAACCCGAGTGAAATTTGCTTGGGTTATCCTGCTTGTTGAAAATACTGAATACAGACTCAATGCAAAGAATGATCCACTTCCACAGGTGGGTCTTCAAGATATCAGCAGTTGGGAATTTCCAACCGTATCTATCTCTGTAAGAATATGAAAATGTTACTACATTGTTTTTGCTTTAATCAAGAAAGAATTATAATATGGAAACATGTTATTGTCTCAAAAGCAGTTCTTAACACCGGGGATAAGAAAAGCTTTTCAAACACAGGATTTTATCACAGCAGGAGCTGAGTGATTGGATACACCAGAGAATTAGTTACATCAGGGAACGGTTCAACAGAGCAACAACTTAGAATTAGCAGTCTGCAGTGTTTAAAAAAAGTATGATGCTTCTCATTTCCATATACAATCTATTTGAAACAAATAAATGGTTATGAAACTTAAGGCAGAGTACATGGACATGTGGAGAACAACAAAACAAAATATTATAAGACAACTATCATTTTACAAAGAAGGGATGACAACTACTTTTAAAACCCTGGGGATTTTTGGAAGTTTCTGGAATTTATAGACATTTTCGTTTCTTGCCATCCAATTAAGGATTGCTGGTGGCTTCTGAAGAAAGGAGATCCAATAGAAAGACCCATAGCACTGCTGATGACTCAGGCAGGGAAGTGTGAGGGCACTCCATAATGTCCTTGAAAGGCCTGCAGTTTATATGGCCATTGATACTGAAGATATGCCCTTCCACAGAAAATGTTACAGCTCCTGCTACAGCCTTTTCCTGCCCAGCTGCTTCTGAAAGGCCACCTAGAAACTGCCGCCTGACTGACCATGTGACCATTCCAACATCGTTTCATCCCAAATGAATCACTAACTTATCCCCTACTACCCAATAAACAATGTCTTAAAATTGTACTGTACAATTTCCTGGCCCTTGCATTAATTAATATATTAATGAACTAAACTCACCAAAATAAATTTATAAGGACATATTGGCATGTTTGTAGTTAATAATTCAAGTCTCCAGATAGAGTTCCTCAATTTGTTATTGTTCTAGTTGTAATACCTACAAAGCCTTAAGCTCCTGGCTGGGAAGGTATAAACCCATTCTTTATTCAGCCACTTTCTCAGTTGGCTGCAACAAGGTTAAATTGGAAAGGATTCCTTCCTTCATAGATACCTTTCTCCCAGAACAAATTAATTTATGTTTTAAAACAAGATGATTGAACCAGGCTTTCTGAAGTTAACAAAAGGATGAGTTTATTAGTTACTAACTGTGAGAAGAATAACACAAAAAACATAAACACAGATTAGGAATAAGAAGTAAGCCCAAAAATACATAAAAGTTAAATATACAAATATGGAACAGTTTCTGAGTCAATTGTGAAAAGTTGATAGTTGAACTTTATAGTCATTACAATGGATCTAAACTGTAACGTTGACAAGTGGTATTGAAAGGTCAATTTTGAGATTCTGGACTTTGCAAATTGGTTTAATTTTTTTTCCCTGGCTTCTTTCAACAGCGGCTGGCTGGCTAGACTCAAAGTGAGTGACTATTCTTTCTTTTCCTTTACTTGGGAATGTTTAATGGCTGTTCTGAGAACTGTAACTTTCACAGTATGCTAGCCACACGCTCAGTATAGAACCAATATGAAGGAAAACTTACCTGACTTTATCCTGAACAATTTGCCTGCTACAAATGACAGTATCAGTGATCACTGTACAGTCCTTTTGAAGATGAAGTCCTGCTTTCATCTTGAGAATACTTTATATTACATTGTTGGCCTTTTCACTATATTAAATGGGCCAGGCTTTTAAAAAATCTAGCAAGTCAAGACAGGGCATCCCTGAGGTGCTGTGGGCCATTAAGAGCAGCAGCAGCAGCCAGAATCACACACCAACATAATCTGCAACCTCATGGCTCAGCTTATCCTCTACTTTATCATTACTGTCAAGACAAGAAATCAACGCTGGTTCAACAAAGATTGTGGGAGGGCAATCCAGGATGAGCAGCAGGCCTACCTAAAATGAGGTGTCAACCTAGTCAGTACAATTCCAGAACCAATGAATCAGATATAAGCTTTGCAGTCCTACTATATCTTGTCATGAATGGCAGTGGACAATAAACTATTCATTGGAAGAGAAGGTTTCACAATGCTGGAAGAGCCCAGCACATCAGTGCCAAAGATAAGGTTGAAGTATTCACAACAATCTTCAGCCAGAAGTGGGAGTGGATGATCCAACTTGTCCTCCCCCAGTGTTCCCCAGCATTACGGCTGCCAGTCTTCAGCCAATTCAACTCACTCCACATGATATTAGTAAATGGTTGGAGGCATAGGTTACTGCAAAGGCTGTGGGCCCTGACAACATTCCGGCAATAGTACTGAAGACGTATCTTCAGAAATTGCTGCTCCCCTAGCCAAGCTCTTCTAGAACAGTTACAATGTGTAACATTTCTGACAGTTTGTAACATTTCAGAAGTATGACCTGCACACAAAAAAGCAGGACAAATGCAGCCACCAATTACCACCCACTCAGTCTATTTTCAATCATTTGTAATGAATGGTATAATTGACAGTGCTATCATGCAGCACCTGCTTAGCAATAACCTGCTCACTGACACCTCAGTTGGGTTCCACCACGGCCACTCAGCTCCTCATCTCATTGCAGCTTGGTTCAAACATGGACTACTTTTCTCATCAGCACAATACGTTTCCATGAAGGACCTGAAGAGGACTGTGGTAATACTACATCCTAAATACCACATGTGATTTTGGTCTACATGATTAAGGAAGGATGTAAATGTATTGAAGGTGGTTCAGAGGCAGTTTAATAGATTGATATCTGGAATAAGTGTTGTCTCATGATGAAAGTTGCACAAACTGGATTTGCTTCTACAGGCATTTAGAACAGTGAGGGATGACTTGATTGAAGTATATAAGATTCTAAAATATCTTGACAAGGTGGATGTGAATTTTTTTCGGCAGTGCCCTGAATTAGAGAAAATTTGATAAGTGCCCCCCTCATGCATACCATACTAAAGAACATTTTTAGAGCATCAGGCAGTTGTGAGGCTTTTCAAGCAGACTGCAGTCGGAATCTAGCCCAGTCTCTTCATGAAGACATGTATGCCTTACCTACCTATTAATATTTGTCAATATGCCTCATGTCTAATTGTAGATAGTGAATACTGGATAGTAGTATGCTCTTATCCTGCTACCTAAAGTAAATGTCTGTTCTGTTGATGCTTGTTTGTATCCATCCTTCACCACTATCTATTAGAAAGATCCTAGACTAGCATAGCAAGAAGGACTAGTGGCAGCAGTACATCTAGTGCACCCAGGCATTATCATGATAATTATAGAAATGATCATAATACTCCCACCCCCATTGTGTTTATCTGAGGTCACCAATGCAAATGACCAAATTTTAGTGCTCCTGATGGGTGAGCTCATTCCAGAGGTGAATCAAATGTCAACTACAGCCAGAAATACTTAGAAAAAACTGAAAACCTTAATTTCAAGCAGCTTGTTGCAGCTCCTTACTGGTACACATTGCCTATGCAGCGCCAAGTCCGAGCCTGGAAATAAATTTAAAGCAATTTCTGCCCTTTCATTTATACCCTAGTTAGTTTATATGAGCTGGATTATACATTATGAAAGACTATTGTTTATACATTAAACTGATAAGAAAATCAGGTAATATTTTTACAAATACTGATGCTTGCAGCATTGGGCATCCAGCCTGACAACAAATTGCAAATTACATTCTATGACTATTTGATGAATGATATAAATTACTAAAAGCTAGAACAGAATACCGTATTCCTCATTGCCTTTAATTATATCACAACCTTCAATATAAACATTTCTTAAAAATTCTCATCGAGATTTTTTTCTGTCATTTTCTTCAACTTTGTACAGCATCCACTTTGTTGTAAGGATAGAAATTGATGTGCATCTATACATTTTTATAGTCATAGAGCTGCACTTTACCAGGTCAGAGGATGGATGAACCTGATGTTAGGCTGGAATTGAGACTCATGATCACTTTGTAAGGAGAAGGGATGTGCAAGAGGGTTGGCACTCAAATAACGGTCAGCAGGCAGGAGCCGATCAGTGGTGGGCATTAGGTAGAAGGGATTCCTGGTAACTGAAATGCAGGCGCCAAACTTAAGGGGACGGCAGCACATAATGTAAAGGCATCACATAGAGGTGCACATCAACAATGAAGTGATTAATTATTATTTTTATGGACTGGCTGCTGCTAGAAGTGCATGAGTCCAGAAGGTGATGCTGCCTAACCAGTTCCAGGGTTTGGAACATCTGCTCAGGCTGGATGGGAATTTAGACGGGAAGGGGCAGGATCCATACAGATTGTCATAGGTCAATCTAGGTACTAATGGCAATAGCAGAACTAGGAGAGAGATGCTGCTTAAATAGTATGAGAAGCCGGGCACCAAATTGAAGGGCAAAGCATCAAGTGTAATATTCTTTGCATTGCTATCTGAGCCACATGCCAGTTGGATGGGCACATACGATTAATGGAATGAATATATGGCTCAAAGGCTGGTGTGGGAGGTCATTCTAGTTTTTAGTACACTGGCATCAGTACTGGGGCAAATGGGAGCTGCATTTTTGGGGAAGGCTGCAACTGAACCATACTAGTGTAAAAGCATTGCATTTAACAAGGGAAATAGAGCGTTTTGTGGAGGTAACAAATCAAAGGGAATCTACTACTTGGAGAATGCCTTGACACACATAGTTGCCTTCCGATGTAGTTAAGGCCCATTCTGATTGACTTTTGAAATTTGGCACAACTAAGTAGTTTGATAGGCCATTTCAGACAATAGTTAAGAGGCTGTGAGTCTGGGGGTCATTAAGGAGAGCAGCTTTCCTTCCCTAAAGTACGTGAGTGAAGGAAATATGTTCTTACAAAAAATGAGAATGACTTTATGTCATCATTACTGATACAAACTTCCAATTCTATGTTTTAGTCATGGAATTCAACTTTCCTCAGATCTCATGATGGGATTTGAACCCGTGTTCTCAGAGAATTAATTTGGTGCTTTGGATTGTTAGTCCAGGAATATCTATATGTCTCAGTCTTCACACTTGACAGCAAGATAGCATTTGACTGTGAATAAGAATCATTCCGGACTCGAAACATTAACAGTTTCTCTCTCTAAAGATGATTCCAGACGTCCTGAATATCTCCAGTATTCTCTTTGTTTGTTTCTATCTTTTCCAGTTGTTTGGAGGTAGGACGGGTTTCTTTTGTGACAAAGGTTTGTGGATCCTCTCAATCATCAGACAGCGTGGTTAGTGGTACGTGGTGAATTGCCTAGTCACAGGCTTTATTCCCCTACGTGCATTCTTCTTGGAAAGTAGATAGAGCTTTTGAACTCCTCAGGGAGAATTAGTTCATAGAGCTTTTTTTTTTATACATTGCTTGTCTTGTGTGCCTGTAACCACTGGTCAAAAGCAAGCTGCTTAAGCTTTTCAAATTCCAGATACATATGGTCAAGATGTTTCCTGTGTGTACAGAATTTTTGACACATCCAGCACTAACTGAGATGCACTTAAGATAACCTTTGTATTACCTTAAAATCGGTGACATTTTCAACAGACAAGAGGGCGTAAACAACGTGCACTTCCCCTGAGAGTTTACTCTGTAATAATAAATATCAATATTGAAAGTGGACAATTTAGCTGCTGTCCCACCTGCACAAAACAGACAAAGAAAGCTTTTGCCTCTGCCTCTTCAAACTTAGGAATTAAATGAGTAAACCAAGATGTTACAACCTTCAAGTCTGAGCTAGTAGCGTTTTTATGGGACACTGTGGGTTCCTGTTCCTCAGCTTGAGCTGTTTTGGGTAAAATTCTAATCCCAAATGTATCACTGAATCTTTTAACTGTTTGAGGGATAAAATGTTTAAATTCTCAAAAGTAACTTCCCCTTATTCTGCTAAGAACATGCTGGTATGCAAAAAGACATATTTGTATATTGTGGCAATGCAAATTCAAAAAAGCTTATGCAGCTTATTTTTAAAATTGGTTTCAAAGTGACAATATAATTGTTTTGCTTCATCTGTAGATTCACATTGTGGCAGGATCTCTCAAGTTTGTTGCACCCAAACTATGAGGAAGGTTTCCAGATTCATTATTTTTCCAAACAGAATACTCATATTGTTAAAGATGAACACAGCAGGTCAAGCAGCATCATAGGAGCAGGAAAACTTTACGTTTCGGGCCTAAACCCTTCATCAGAAATGGGGGAGGGGAAGAGGGTTCTGAAATAAATAGGGAGAGAGGGGGAGGCGGATAGAGGATGGATAGAGGAGAGGATAGGTGGAGAGGAGGCAGACAAGTCGAAGAGGCGGGGATGGAGCCAGTAAAGGTGAGTGTAGGTAGAGGGGTAGGGAGGAGATTGGTCAGTCCAGGGAGGACGGACAGGTCAAGGGGGAGGGATGATGTTAGTAGACAGGAGCAATGCCACAGTGATGCCACCCGAAGGCTGCAGGAACAGCAAATCATATTCAGCCTGGGAACCCTGCAGCCCAATGGCATCAATGTGGATTTCACAAGCTTCAAAATCTCCCCTCCCCCAACCGCATCCCA
>JAHRHZ010000075.1:24392504-24416361 GCA_024137785.1 Ginglymostoma cirratum
CCTACCTACTAACATCATCCCGCCCCCTTGACCTGTCCGTCCTCCCTGGACTGACCTATCTCCTCCCTACCCCCCTACCTACACTCACCTTTACTCGCTCCATCACCGCCTCTTCGACTTGTCTGCGTCCTCTCCACCTATCCTCTCCTCTATCCATCCTCTATCCGCCTCCCCCTCTCTCCCTATTTATTTCAGAACCCTCTTCCCCTCCCCCATTTCTGATGAAGGGTTTAGGCCCAAAACGTCAAGTTTTCCTGCTCCTATGATGCTGCTTGACCTGCTGTGTTCATCCAGCCCCATGCTTGTTATCTCGGATTCTCCAGCATCTGCAGTACCTTTTATCTCTCACTCATATTGTTAAGTTCCCTGATCAGGGGGTATGAGTTGGCTCTGATCTTTATTCACCAACTCCCTCAGTTGGTGCAATGAAGTTTACTTAAAAATGGATCCTTGACTTTTTCTGTCAGATACAAATTAACTTAAGTTTTAAAATGAGCTAATTTAACCAGGGTTTCTTGAGTTAACCAAGAGTGTTTAGCAAACACAAGAAAAATTAGTTATGCAGCACACACAGAGATTAGAAACAAGGGACATGGCCAAGAGGATAAAGGTTAAAAGATACTATGAGTAATTCAGAGACTGATTCGTATATTTGAAGAGTGGATAGTCGAACATTACGGCCTTTTCATAAAATGCACACAAATCCAAAAAGCCTGACTTGCAGCTGAAAGCAGCCCGGGTGAGATGAAAATGAAAGCAAAAAATAAATGCAGCAACTCACTAGGTTAGGGAAAATGATGACCTCCCCCACCAGCCTGCTGTTGTTTCTGTTGCCATTTCTTCGTAATACAATTATTTATTGCATTTATTTTAAAGATTTTCTGTTCTGCATTGCCTCAATGTTGCTTTATGTTCATTGCTTTAAAGGCTTTGATCCAGTAGTTTATCAACCCTGCATAGTTCTCTTTTCCTGAAAGACTTTTAAATCTGCTGTATAGCAATACTATTTTATTTTCCTTGTCTTAGAAGCTTCAAACTGTGTAGTATAGCAATATCATTACCTGTACTGTGATTTCCCACATTTTTGCAGCCAAGATAGAGGTTTCTCACCTTCTGTGGCTAAAATGAAGGTCTGCTACTTTGGGAGCAAAATGGATGAGTTCTTGCTTTTTAATGACTGACTGAACAGGTAGCCTCTAAACCACACACATAACCACTGACAGAATGTAATGAACATGAGCAAAGTCAGTCAGTTTTTACGTGACATGAGGATAAGTGACAAACCAAATTCATAACCCAAGGTGAACTGAACTAAACTAATCCCTTTTAACGTCAAGCTTTCCTGGTCCTATGATGCTGCATGGTCTGCTGTGTTCATCCAGCCCCACACCTTGTTATCTCGGATTCTTCAGCATCTGCAGTACCTTTTATCTCTAATCCCTTTGTAAGTACCTTTTCAAGAGCAGTGTGGGTTTTGTTAAGTTAATCGGCAATTGTTGCTATTGACTTGCTCAAACCAGTCATACCTATTCAAGGATAGCAATTGCAAGTATGACTTTAACAATTAAGTCCCGCTGCCTGTGGCCTTAAAAATGAATCTGATTTGCTTAACAGGTTTTCACTGTTAGTGGATCTTCCAAAAATGCCCATTGCCTTACAATGTTCACTTCACTTAACAAGCATGGGGCTGGATGAACACAGCAGGTCAAGCAGCATCATAGGAGCAGGAAAACTTGACATTTCGGGCCTAAACCCTTCATCACTTCACTTAACCAGCTTCTTGGAATTCATTCCAGTTTCTGTGGCCTTAATGCGTTTTTCCTGCCTTAATCAAGACATCAACATTGCAGACTTATTAGTCTCCTTACCTTTTTTTACATTAGACTCTGTCTGATTCGGTTTCTAAATTGCCCCTTTATCATTTTAATTCTGGTTTTATGACATTCCAAGAGTTGTGACCTGAGTGAAATTACTTCTATGGCCCTTAATTTCCATTATTTTACTTGTGCCTCATTGAGTCCACATGCTACAGGTCATTGCTCACTCACTTTTTTTTTATTTTCATCCTTTTCAGCCTCAAAGTATTACTTTTATTTTTAAAATTTATCCTCTTGTGCACCAGGGGTTTTAAATTTACCCATAGAGCTTCTGCTATCTGTTTGCTCTCTGTGGTGAAACCTTTAATTGAGATTCTTCCAAGAGTTCATCAGCACCTGATGCAATTTTTAACTGACAGTTGTAACTAGTGTGCCCACTCCATGTAGCTTTGAGCTCATATTTCCTTCTGCACTTCTTTTATCAGGTCTGAAGTTTTTTTTTCCGCTCGACTGAAAATTTGGTCATTAGAAATTTTTCACATGTTTGTTGCAGGCTGCTCGATTGTTTAACTCCTGTGCTGCTGACTCTCTGTCCAAATCACTCTTAAAACAGTAACTAGATATTTCTGAGATGACAAGGAGTAGAGCTGGATGAGCACAGCAGGCCAGGCAGCATCAGAGGAGCAGGAAAGCTGACTTTTTTTTTCGGAAGAAGGATCCAAGACCCGAAACGTCAGCTTCCCTGCTCCTCTGATGGTACCCAGCCTGCTGTGTTCATCCAGCTCTACATCTTGTTATCTCAGATTCTCCAGCATTGACAGTTCCTACTGTCACTAAACTAGATATTTCTTCTGTGTTGACTGCAATTCATTCTGTATAGCTAAGTTGAATTCCAGCAAAGTATAAAATGGAATATTCTGAGGTTAAACTAAAACTGCCCAAGGCTGTCCCACAGACTGAAATTAAAAGCACACATCAGCAATAATCTTATTGAATGACACAGCAGGTTCCAAGGTCCAAATCAACTATTCCCGTATCTAATCTGTATACTGGTAAAATCCTAGAAGTTCTTCGTAACTGCACTGAGGGTTTACTTAATTCACCAGTAACTGATATGCTCAGTCATGAGATAGTAGGGGAATACAATTCTGCTGCTGCTGATGGCGCACTGTACCTCATGATTGACTAGTTTGACCCAGTCAAATCAATTTATTTGCTGTATTTGTTCTCTCACCACTAGTTCTGCATGCTAGTTCTGGAGTTATTACCAACTGACTTTTGGTGATGGAGTTGTGCCATCTAATTTAGTATGAAACTGTGAATATTATCAGGGCATTCAATTATTTAATGAATATTTCTTTCCAACTGATAACTCCAACATTTATTACATCTGCTTTCAATGGATTGATTCACAATACAAATGACAAAAATCTTGTTTGGCTGAGGAAAGATTTTCTCCATTCTCGTGCTGGCAAAATAACCATAGGAAACCAGGTGTAGAGGTAAAAGTCACATTGTCACAGGTTTCCTATGAATTATAGTAATTCATTGCATAAATATTATTTTTAAATTCCCTCTAAATATCCCACCTCTTTTTGAAGCATACAAGATCTTATGGAACTTGACAAGAGAGATGTGGAAAGGCATAAACTCAGAATAAAGCATTACACATTTGAAATAGAGATGAGGAGAAATTTCTTCTCTCAAAGTGCAGTGAATCTGTGGAATTCTTTATTGCAGAAGGCTGTTGAGGCTGAAAAATTAAGGTAGATTCATGTTCAAGGCAGATTTTTATTGAGTATGGGAATCCAGGGTATGGGGGAAAAGACAGGAAAGTGGAGTTGAGGATTATCAGATCAACCGTGATCTCATTGGATGGTGGGGCAGACTCAATCGGCTGAGTGTATCCATGTCTTATGGTCCTACCACAGAGTATGCTAAGAATGAAGACCCTATCGAGGACCATATTCATTCTATCCAGACCACTCAAATTGTTATCATCAACGGTGGTCCCTTGTAGACGAGGATGCCTCTCTACCACTCTCAGACCAGTGTGGATACCACAGGGTCTGGTGGTGGTCACAGAAAGGGGTGCGTGGGTCATTGGTGTAGCAGCACGCTCCTTTTTCACTTCTTGCCCGGCTTCCGCTTTCTCCAAACAAGTCATGAGGTGCTTGATGCCCTCCCAGATGCTCCTCCTCCACTTTGGATGGTCTTAGACCAATGATTCCCAGTGTCTGTGGGGATGTCACACTTTGCCATGAGGTCCTTGAGGGTATCCCTGAAGCGCTTCCTCTGTCCATATGGGGCTCACCTGCCATTTCAAGCTGGGAACAGAGCACCCGCTTGGGGAGTCTACTGTCGGTCATGCGAATGATGTGCCCAGCCATTCGTAGCCGATCCAGGGTTGTCAGCGCTTCAATGCTGGTGATATTGGCCTGATCGAGGACACTTGTATTGCTGCATATTTCCTCCCTGGAGATTTGCAGGATCTTGCACAGACAACATTAATGGTACTGCTCGAGCAACTTGAGGTGTCTGCTGTAGACAGTCCACATCTCAGAGTCATATAGGAGGGTGGGAACTGCCACAGCTCTGTAAACTATGATCTGGTGTCAGATCTGATGTTTCTGTTCTCAAGCATTCTTTTCCTCACGCAGCCAAAGGCTGTGCTAGCATGCTGGAGACAGTGCTGGATCTCTTCATCAATAGCTACTTTGGCTGACAGGACACTCCCAAGGTATTGGAAGTGGTTAACATTCTCCAAGACCTCCCCGTGAACTTGTGATTAGGGATTTGCTTCACAATGCCAGGCAACGTTGGTGGAGGACCTTCGCCTTACAGATGTTCAGGGTGAGACCCATGCTTTCACCTGCGTCAGTGAAGGTGCTGACAATGGTTTTGAGTATGTCCTCTGAGATTGCACATACGCAAGCATCATCTGCATACTGCAGCTTGGTGACACCGGTTGGAAAGACTTTGGTTTTAGCTTGAAGGCGGCAGAAGTTGAAAAATTTCTCACAGGTTCTATAAGTTATCTCCAGTCCAGCGAGGCATTCGTGAGCAGTGAGGTGAAATATTGCAGTGAGGTAGATTGAGAACCGTGTTGGGGCAATGACGCAGCCCTGCTTGACACCAGTCAGAATGGGGAATGGGTCGGTGGTGGAGCCATTTGTCACTACCATGACTTCCATGTCATCATGGAGCAGGCAAAGAATGGTGACAAAATAGAGAAAGGCACTCCATGATAATTCCTGATTGATGGTGTCAAAGGGTTTTGTAAAGTCGAAGAAGGCCATGTACAGGGGTGGGTTGTTTTTTCTGCATTTCTCATGCAGGAGTCGCATGATGAAAATCGTATTTGTTGTCCCCCTCCGTAGCTGAAAGCCATACTGCGATTCCGGTAGGGCTTCCTCAGCCAGAGGGAGGAGACAGTTGAGCAGGATATTGAACATAGAACATAGAACAGTACAGCATAGCACAGGCCCTTCGGCCCATGATGTTGAGCTGACCTATTATCTTACTAAGATCAAACTGTCCTACATACCTGACATTTTACTGTCCTCCAAGTGCCTATCCAAGATTCGCTTAAAAGTCTGTAAAGTATCTGACTCCACTACCACTGCTGGCAGTGCATTCCACACTTCCACCACTCTCTGTGTAAAGAACCTACCTCTGACATCTCCCCTACACCTTTCTCCAATTACCTTAAAATTATGCCCCCTCATAATAGTCATTTCCACTCTGGGAAAAAGTCTCTGACTATCTACTCTATCTATGCCTCTCATCATCTTGTACACCTCTATCAAATCACCTCTTGTCCTTCTTCGCTCCAATTAAAAAAGTCCTAGTTCCCTCAACCTTTCCTCATAAGATCTGCCCTCCAGTCCAGGAAGCATCCTGGTAAATCTCCTTTGCACCCTCTCTAAAGCTTCCACATCTTTCCTATAATGAGGTGACCAGAACTGAACACAATATTCCAAGTGTAGTCTAACTAGAGTTTTATAGAGCTCCAGCACAACCTCGCGGCTCTTAAACTCAATTCCCCGCCAATGAAAGCCAAGACACCTTATGCCTACTTTACAACCCTGTCAACTTGGGTAGCAACTTTGAGGGATCTATGGGTGTGGATCCCAAGATCCCCTGTTCGTCCACACTGCCAAGAATCTTATCATATTGGTGATGACTTTTCCAACGCTCGACAGCAGGGAGATTCCCCTGTAGTTCCCACAGTTGGGCTTGACCCCTTTTTTGAAATACTCACGATAATGGCATCTCAGCGCTCTCCCGGGATGCTCTCCTCTTTCCAGCTAAGGCGGACAAGGGTGTGTAGCTACAACAGGAGCTCTTTGTCTCTACACTTCAGTGCCTCAACAGGGATACCATTTGCCCCGGCAGCCTTGTTGTTCTGAAGTTGGCAGATGGCCTTCTCTATTTTGTGCAAGGCTGGGGTTTTGCTGAGCTCATGGCGTGTGGCTTGCTGCGGGATATGTTCAAGGACTCTTGGATCAATGACAGAACCCTGGTTGAGGAGGTCTCCAAAGTGCTTCCCCCAATGTGTTTTGGTGGCTTCTTTATCTTGAATAAGAGTCACCTCATCCTTCAACTAAAGGGAACAGCTGCTCCTTACCCACTCTGCCCATGCCCCTCATAATCTTGCACACCTCAATCAGACTGGCACGGCAGCCTCCCACAGGTGTGGTGGCCTCCTGGTCTGGTGTGGTGGCCTCCCGGCCTGGCAAGTGGATTGTTCACGTGGTGGTCTTTCGGTCTGGCAAGGCGATCTCTCGGTGGCCCAGCACAATGTTCTCTTAGTCTTGCATGGTGGTCTTTCGGCAGCATGTGGCAGTCTCTCAGCCCGACGTGACCTCATCACGGATTTCAGGTCTCAAGATGATCTCACTTTGATGACCTCAAAGTGTGGTCCTGCCATGGCTAAGCAATTAAGAAAGACTGTAATATTTGAAATTTCAGCTTTATTTCTTTATTTTCTACTTAAAACTAAGAAGGTATCACTGTACTATAATTACTGCAATATTTAGCCTTTAACTTATTCTTTCTTTCTACTTTGCTTTTAAGATTCTGTACTTTATTTAGGAAAAAGACACTGCTATAGAATAAAAACTTATTAAAAGGTGAATTCTGAAAGTGTAGCTCTGATCAGTTAATGTGCTGCTAAACTTAGAAAGAGGGGATGAACAAATGCGCTGATGCATATGTTAATTAGCTTAATGTCAGTGACAGGAAAACAATACAATCTTATATATACAACCACATCTCCTCATCGGGAAGGAGGAGAGCAACTCATTGCACATCCAAAACTTCATAACTGTGGTCATTTTCAAGAGTAGGAAATATGCCTGATTACAATAACTACAGAATAAAATCTCTGCACTTCACTAGAGGGAAGTTCATTTCAAATCTCTTCCGTAATTTCTTCCTCCCATTAGGGAAAGAGCTTCTGTCAGATTAGGAATGCAGATTTAATCCTTTACGAGGAATAATGGACATGACATTCACAGCAAAACAAATTCACAATATGTTCAGATGGCATGAGCAGCATCTTTGATCTCACAAAGGCCTTTGGTTTTGTTATCTGGTGGGGATTATGGACTGTCCTCCTCAAATTTGATTGCCTACAGTAATCCATCCTCTACATGGTAAGCAGGTTGTGATGCTCACTAGTGGATCCAGCAATGACCCAATATGGGTGCATACCTGGGTCAAGCATGACTCCACCATCACACAAACATGCATTGCTATCTCCTTTGCAGTAACACTCCACTCCCTACCATCAAAGCTTCTCCCTGTATTTGAAGTTAATCTACAGGAGAAGTGGGCAATTATTATCCTGTTTGCCTCCTGTCCAGAATCAAGACAAATACTTTGGATCTGCCTTCACTAAGGAGAATAAAAATATCCTTCAGGGAATGCTAGGGGACAGAGGGTCAAGCACGAAGGAGAAACTGGAGGAAATCCTTGTTTGTCAGGAAATATTGTTGGGGAAATTGATGGGATTAAAACTTGAAAAGTCCCCAGGGCCTGATGCTCTCCATCTCAGAGAACTTAAGGAAGTAGTCCTAGAAATAACAGATGCATTGGTGATCATTTTCCAGCATTCTGTAGACTCTAGAACAGTTCCAGTGGACTGGAGGGTAGCTAATGCAACCCCACTCTTTAAAAAAGGAAGGAGAGAGAAAATGGGGAATTATAGATCGGTTAGCCTGACATCAGTGGTGGGAAAATACTGGAGTCAACTGTTAGAGATGTAGTAACTGAGCATTTGGAAAGCGGTAACAGAATCGGTCCTAGTCAGCCTGGATTCACCAAAGGGAAATCATGCTTGACAAATCTTCTGGAATTTTTTGAGAATATGACCAGTAGAGTAGACAAGGGTTAATCAGTAGATGTTGTGTATCTGGACTTTCAAAGCCTTTTGACAAGGTTCCACACAAGAGATTAGTAAGCAATACTAAAGCTCATGGCATTGGAGTTATGTATTGACATGGAAGGAGAACTGGTTTGCAGACAGGAAGCAGAGAGTGGGAATAAATGGGTCATTTGCAGAGTGGCAGGCAGTGACAAGTGGGGTGCTGCAGGGTTCAATGCTGGGACCCCAGCTGTTCACAATATACATTACCAATTTGGATGAAGGAATTGAACGCGATATCTCCAAATTTGTAGATGACACTACGCTGGGTGGCAGTGTCTGCTGTCAGGAGGATGCTAAGAGGCTGCAGGGTGATTTGGACAGGCTGGCTGAGGGGCAAATACTTGGAAACTGTAATATAATGTGGATAAATATGAGGTTATCCACTTTGGTCACAAAAGCAGGAAGGCAGATTATTATCTGAATGGTGGCAGTTTAGGAAAAGGTAAGGTAACAATGAGACCTGGGTGTCAGGGTTGAACAATTGCTGAAGGTTGGCATGCAGGTTCAGCAGGCTGCGAGGAAAGCTAATGGCATGCCGGTTTTCATACTGACAGAATTTGAGTATCAGAGTAAGGATGTCTCGCTGCAGTTATACAGGGCCTTGGTGAGGCCACACCTTGAGTATTGTGTGCAATTTTGGTCTCCTAGTCTGAGGAAGGATATTCTTGTTATTGAGGGAGTCCATTGAAGGTTCACCAGACTGATTCCCAGGATGGCAGGACTGACATATGAAGAAAGACTACATCAACAGAGTTTGCACTCACTGGAATTTAGAAGAATGAGTGGGATATCTCATATAAAATCCTGATGGGACTGAACAGTCTAGATGTGGGAGGAATGTTTACGAAGTTGGGGAAGTCTAGAACTAGGGGTCACAGTATAAGAATAAGGGGTAAGCCATTCAGGATTGAGATGAGGAAGAATTTCTTCACTCAGAGAGGGTTCTCTCCCACAGGAAGTTGTTGGGAGCAGTTCATTGATATATTCAAGATGGAACTGAATGTGGCCCTTGTGGCTAAAGGAATCAAAGGGTATAGAGAGAAATCAAGAATAGGATACTAAAAATTGCATAATTAGTCATGATCATATTGAATGATGGTGCAGGCTCAAAGGTCAGAATGGCCTACTCCTGCACCTATTTTCTATGTCTCTAAGACTAGGCCGACTTTTTTTGCTGCATGGAAATGATTGCATGTGCATGCGGAGGTTAAGCTCCAAACTATCATTGGAAACAAAATATGCTGGTGATCATGGCAGGTCAGGTTGCATCCATGGAGAGAAAACAAGCTAACATTTTGAGTCTAGATGACTCTTCATCAAAGCTAATGTGAAGGACAACATCAGCAGTAATTTGCTCCTCCAAATTATCATTGTTGCATTCACAGAGGCACATGAGAGAATGTACTATTAGGTTACACATTCAGAAGGCAAAGGTTCTCCACCAGCCTGCTCTCACTGTACAAAACTATGCCTCTCTTAATTATTATGATCCAAGGTGAACATTGGATAGTATAGATCAATCCCCATTCTTTGGGATCCACCCCTCAGCAAGGGCAGACATTGATGATGAAATTCAACATTGTCCTCAATACATTAGCACAGACTTTGACTGACTGTCTGAGGAATAGACAGATGACAAAGACCTCAAACCTGACACAAGCTCATGTTGTACAAGAAAGCTGGGTTACCAGCTGTCCGGTATGCAATAAAGATGTGAATAACAGCAGATACTTCAAAGTCCTTGATAAATATCATCAATCATATCTCCACAACAATCTGCAAATCCATCAGACAGGTTAAATATTCCAAGATCAGTGACCTTGAATGCACTTAAGGATCCTTAACACCTCATACCAGTAGACTATCAAAGAAGAATGGTATCTTTAATTAACAACGTAATACAAAATTATCGTGAAACCAAACAACATAACAAATAGTTTGGAATTTCCGATATGAAGGCATGTTTGACCGAATGTTTTGAACTCTTTGATGAAGTAACTGAAAAACTAGACAACAATAATGGCTGAATCATAAAATATTTGTACATTCAAAAGATGTTCAAGTGCAGCACAATAGATTCATGACTAATGTCATAACATGTGGGAAGAGTTTGTGGAGACAAATGACTCCAGCTTCCCATCCCACCCTCCCCATATCACCCAGCTTATATACCCAGTTCATTGGATATTCCCGGAAATGTGAATGGCAACAGTGCCACTTCCATCCAACTGGAAGCAGGGTCCAATTAGTTCAATGAAGTTAATGTCCAGTATAACTCCTGGCATGTACTTGCACATTTCTCACTGAAATAGGATGCTTATCCCAGCTTGTTCGTAATGGTGGATTGACGTTACAGATAGTGAAGGAATGTGAGTTAAAAAAGAAGTGTAAGAAATTGGATAGACAATCAAAATGCAAAGTTTGTGGGTTTGGCTCTGATTGCAACAAAAGACTTCACTTGAAGAAACCAAAGGAGGTCTCTTGCTGCTCATGGATAAAATAGACTGCTATGAAAACCATGTATCTACTTGATCAGGCTATTTTTATCTCCATTTTAATGTTTGATCTCCTGACCCCGATAAACTTGGCTATTCAGTATTAAATTTGAATCAAACTCCCAGCTGTACTATGGATACCTGAGTAACTATTTTCTAAGACGTTCTACTGTCTTAGAACACAGGCATGTCACATGATCTGTAATCTATGGCCAATTAACACAGTGGTTTGTCATTACATTATACAGTTTTTAATATTTAACTCCTAGTTTCCCTCTTCTGTCATTATGGAGACATGATAAAATTATCCTGTGGTACCTAAAATAAAAAGCCAATTGAATGCTGCAACAGTGATTTAGTGAACTTGAATTTTGTTGAAAAGCAAGTCATATCACACTGTGGTATTTTCTACCAACAGAATACAGAGAAAGGTCATTCTGTCCACACAATTTGGCACCATCGTGCATGAACTCCTGTTTGATGTAGATATGCAATAGCTTACAGGCCTTATGATCAATTGTTTGGCTGATCAAAATAAATTCAATGTTCCATCAGTCTTTCATATAAGGCAGAATACAGATCGTTTAAAATCAGCCCATACTTGCTAAACACAAAAAAAAATCTGTTAGATATGGTTTCCCTACTGGGCAGCATTAATTGATAACCCTGATGGTTATAATAACTTTACTTAGAAACAATTTAAGGTAATCATTCAAAATCATAATGTAGTTAATTTATGGATGCTAGAAGCAATACACATTCTTAAACTGGGATACATCCTCTGCAAACAAAAGGAACGTTTCCAAGCCTTGTGACTTTTTGAATTATATTGGCACGTTTACAGCTTCCAATTTCTTTCTCCATGAGAATTTCTTGGTCAATGAGAGTGGACTCGCAAATCAATCAGCACCCTTTACTCCTGTTGTATAAATTGCTGTTTGCATTTTAATTGTGCCATTCTTGCATTTATTTTGATGATCGTGATATGAATAGCTTTAGCAACATGTATCTCTTTTCAAAAATGCAGTAATTCTTATAATGTTACACTTACTTCAGATTTTAGGAATTTGTTTCAATACGGTCCAAGTTCAGTATAACATTTTCCAAAAAACAATAAATCAGAATTTAAATTATCTTCTTCAGAGGTCTCATTGGCCAATAATCTATGAAAATGTTCCACAAGTTCTGGTTTGGTTTGGTTCGGTCTTACTATTTTCTCCATGCTTCTCAGTTTTCTTACTTTCTAGTACCTCTTCTTAGTTTTAATTGGATATAACTGCTTTACTTTTATATCTCTACATTTTACTGAAGATCAAAGTGGACTTCACAAAGCATTGGTAATGTAAGCAGATTTCCTCTTGAAAAGGGATCAGTGCTTTGCCCTTTTGCTTCACTGGAACATAATTCACCACTACGTTTTCTGAAAAACCAGTCAATATTTATTATTTCATTCCTTTTTCCAATTGCTGGTTTTTGCTGAAACAGTCTGAAGATAATACATCACTTTGCACTGCAATTATATGAGCTATGTACCTCTCCTCGCCAGACGATCAAATAATATGGAAGGAATCAGAAAAATGATTAGATAATACCAAGGAGTAGGTATTATGAATGAAAAGAGTCTGCAGCACCATTATGTTCAAATATGAATTAGACGGTATTAAAAAGATAGAAATTTCATCTTGTCGGAAGAAATAGTGCTGCAGAAAATATGATTGTCAAATATGATAAGTACATTTTCTCTTGATGCAAGAATTTACTTTCAAAATATTTTAAATTGATCGGATAAGCAAACTATCTTTAGCCTTTATTTTATTCACATTATAAAGGGGGAAAGCAAAGATTAGCAACTCTGTAAAGAAGAACAACTGTTGTTTTGTCTACCTATGCACATGGAACAATTTTTCCATTTTGGAAACTAATGTTTTGGAGAATAGTTTTCAGCAACGCATTCATACATTATGATCTTCTGAGGTGTTTAAGACAGGATCTTAAGCTGAAGCAATGGGTTAGCCTGCATCTAAAGAAGTTGAAGTCTGCACAAGGAACAGGCATCTGGAGAATTGTTATGTTGCTGATCGCCACATAAATTGGTCATTAGATTTTGTTTAGGAAGCTGCAAACACATTTTAGAGGCTAACACTTATTCCTACAATCACTCCTAATAGTTATAACAGGTTGATATTAAACACTACAATGTGGTAGCTTTCAAATGCTTATGCAAGAGATACACACCATTTCATGTTAATTTACTGTTTGAGCTTTGAAAAGGATGTCTAAGACTTTTTACGTCATTGGCGAGACTTTTTCTGGAACCAAGCAAGATTTATTTCTGTTCTTCTGCACTTCCCTAAACATGAGTTTGCAAACATACAAATGAGGAGCAAGAGTTGGCCGTTCAGCCTTTCAAGTCTCCTCAACCAATCAAGAAGGTCATGGCTGATCTGATTGTAACCTTAAACCCTCTTCTCACTTACCTGATAATATTTCATCCCTTTGTTTCACAAAATTCACTCAATGCTGTTGTAAAAATATTCAGACATTGCTTCGACCATATTTTCAGAGAGCCAGTTTCAAAGACTAAGTGTGTAAAAGAATAATTGCTGCACTACCTTAACCTGTTGGACAACTTGGGTCAGATCTTCTGGTCAGCAAGAGCTGTGTTTGATACTGACTGTGATTTAAACTGCCTAATCACAATCATACACTAAAGGCTTTGTACCTTCTGATTCTAGCTTCAACATGGGTCCAATGATGAACAGATTTGGGAGGTAAAAAATTGAACATAATTCCAATGCAACCATGGCCCATTTCTCATCTTGAATTGAAGATTTACCCTTAGTATCTGCCCAGTTCATTTACTTGCATTGTTTCAAATTGAGCAATTAACCTTAAAAACTGCTTTGCCACACACTACTGACTCCATTAACAACTTCTCCTCCTTGACGTTGTTCACCTTCCCCAAGCTCACACCCAACTGTGTTCATACCTTTGTTCATCTCTGAGTGTTTGTCTACCTTTGGTTCCAAAAGTGCAATGCTTTTTCAAAATTGCTTTATTGAACATGGGTGTCACTTGCTTGGCCAGCATATATTGCCCATCCATAATTTCCCAGAGGGAAGTAAGATGTCCGTCCCTAAAGGACATTTTTGAAACAGATCAGTTTTTACAACAATCAACAGTGTTACTAGTCACCATTAGGTTAACCTTTTATCCAGATTTTTATTGAAATGAAATTTCATCATCTGTCAATATGGTATTCGAATCTATATATCCAGGAGATTAGGGCTCTGGATTACCAATACAATGACATTAACACAGTGCTGACTCCTCTCTGTTCAATGCCCCTTCTCATTGCCCATATTTAGTGACTCTTCTGATATCAGCTGAAAAGGACTCAAGGTTTCTGGAAGATGACTCAGGCCTGGGAGGTGAGCACTGTCTAGGGTGAGAAGGGAGAAGGTGATATGCAGGCGAATCTTATCTGGTTTGGGTTGTACATTGCTGGGTGGCAAATGTTCAGCCAATTTCCAGGAGGTGGATTAACACTGCCAGGAGGAAGCTGAACATTATTGAAAGAAATATGAACGTCATATTTTCAAAGGGAAAATGAAAGTTGCCGAGCAGGGATTGAACACTGCTGTGAGGAAACAGGACATTGACAGGATGGGGCTGAATATTGTTGGGAAGTGAACAGGCAGGTCAAGGACTGAATCTTGTTGACTGTGAGGTAAACATTTGTGGGAGGGCCATGGAGATCATTTGTGCAGGGGTTGAACATTGCCAGGAGCAAGGTGAACATTGCTTTGACACTCTGTGTGGGCCACGTTGCTTTCTGAGTGTACAAGGTTTTCAGTGCTCAGTTTTGATGCTTTCACTTGCATTTTAGTGTGGAGAGAGAGCCAGGCAGCTTGTAATGGTCAGTTAACTGAACAGTCAATCTGTCGCATGGCAAACTCACTGATTGTCATTTTCTAGAAGCACAGTCTGTGAATGTCAAAAGAGGAAGAGACATTAGTGAGGCAAATGTGTATGTAAGGGGCACCGTCACTGTCAATCAAGGATCTAAACAGATTAAACTACAGACTAAACTACTGGCCATGGTCAGTCAGACACTTTGGTTTTCAACAATCCAGGCATTTGTGTCCTTGCAGACCAAGGACTGGGCCATAGTGCAGCAGATCAAGTTCAAGCAGATTGGGGATTATAGGTGGGTCAGTCAGGATACTAGTGGGACGTCAGTCAGGATACTAGTGGGACATCAGTCCAGGGGCTGTATCATGTTCAGTCAATGTTATCCTGCCAAGTCATTCAAGGGTGAATGAGACACAGCCAGTCCAAACGGTTTGCTCAGTAATGGTTTGGTATGACTTATCAGAGTTCCTTTAATGATGTTGGGGGTTGGTTATCTCAGTTGGTTGCACAGTTGGTTTGCAATGCAGAGTGATGCAACAGTGTGGGTTTAATTCCTTCAATCGCTGAGGTTACCCGTTCTTCTCAACCTCTTCCCTCACTTGAAGTGTGATTACATCACCACCAATCAATGCTGTCTAATGAGACAGCAGCCCTATGGTCTGGTACACTTATCTTTTATCTTTCTCACAGTCCCCACAGCTGATCTGCCCTCGGAGCTCACACAAAGAACACTGTCACTGGAGATATTGTGGTTTTAAAGACAGTACATCAAGAAATAGTGATTAGGACATGGTCAGCAAGCCAAACAGCTGATGCACAGCCTTCAGAGAGAGAAGCAGCAGCAGGTGACTATCCAGGCAAGGTGATGCAGACAAAAGATGATGCCCAGAGTACAGGCCTCACTGTCACTTTTATAATTGTCAGAAAGTCAGTGCACATGCTGATTAAGGATGAAATCCTCTGTCATTGCTAGTGTTCCCATCCTGATTGTCATCAGGGTCATAGCTGCACTGAATTTTTATGTCAGTGGCTTGTTTCAAGGAGCAACTGGGCACTTGGTGGCAACTCCCAATCGCCAACCCATAAGTGCATCTGGAATGTTATTGATGCCATTTTTCTAGAGCATTAGGAAAAATGCTGATTTCTTGCCATTGATGCCATTCTCTATAATGAGGAGAGTCAAGCAGACCAGGCAGTAGGATCCTGCACTGTCACTGACTTCACCCATGTACAGGGTGATATTCACTGCAAACAATTTGCTTTGGGAGTGTGCTAACGCCAATCTGCACAGTTCATTGGCATAAAAGGCTTCTACTCCATGAATGTTCAAGTTACATGTGACAGTGATACCAAACGTTATAGGTCTGTGCAAGATATCCTGGGAACTACCATGACTCTTACATACTGGAGAACTTGCAGGTTCTTCCTGGACTGTATAGGGATGACTGGTGAGAGATAAGAGATACTCTCCCAACCATGGCTGATGACACTTGAAAAAGAACAAAGATGTAGTATTATTCACACCCCCACCAGAGGCATCCTGGAATAATTACAGGCCTCCTTATGGTGACGTGTCGGTACCTAGACTGTGGAGCTTTGCAGTATAGACCAGAAAGATTGTTGTATCATTGTTGCCTGCCCTAGGGTGGAATGTCCTGGATGCAGAGGAAATGCAGGATCATCAACAATATTCTGAGGATGAAGATGTGATAAAGACACTCACCAGGAGGGACTTTCAGGATAGCATGACAGAGCACTGCATTACAGAGCCCAAAAGGCCAGCGAGAACTTAATTATCAAATGTTTCCGAACTAAATGAGCTGTTAATTTATTTAATTATTTGTAACTCTGTTGCTAATCTGGTGACCAGTCCTGGCTAAGTACAAAAGATATGTGGACCTTGTTATCTTGCAATCCTCGACCCTTTATGTGGTTGAATAAATGTTTCATTATCTATGTGATTGTATCCATGGCATCCTTAGGTAATCCCACTTTAAAATAAATATCGATAACCTGCCCTGCGTGGTTATTTGTGAAAAACCAGTGGTGAGACAGTGCATTAACATTGTGTGGCACTAATATTAGGTAGCTCTTAAGGCATCTGCCAAGATGTGGCATCCAAGGGATATGGAGTGAAAACCCTCATCATAACCACCAGGTTGAAGGAGTCCTGGGGTATTTCCATTTGTCTCTTCCATCATCATTAACACTTAATGTTTTGGTATGTGTGTAGATTTTAAGATGCCTTGAAATGCTCAAGAATCCCCTAGGAGAGCAGTGAACCGTGAGTGATTGCATTTTACAGTGGTTTTCTCAGCAGACTACTGCAATATGAAACAAAAACAGAAGTTGCTGGAAAAGCTCAGCAGGTCTGGCAGCATCTGTGAGGAGCAATCAGAGTTAATGGTTTGGGTCTAATGTTCCTCAGAACTCATTGCAATATGAATTGGAGTGGACATGCGAGTTGCGCATTCTATATCTGCCAGTCCTGAATGTCATAGAATAAACATATAATAAATATTTCCCTGTAGAGATGAATGAAATTAGCTCTGAGTTTGTGCATGTGAAAGCCTTGCTGATGTATCCTCTGAGGCTTCACTGGCTTTGTCTTGGAGAAAATAGGGGTGTAATTGAGTATCTCTGCACTAGCCTCTTTGCAGAGGTTCACCAGGTGCTGCTGGGACCTCCACGAGAAAAGAGAAGGCTTTAGTTGTCAGAGATGGATAAAATCTTGTACAGATTAAGAATTTTTTAGTGGTAGTGAATAGGAAGGCATTAGAGCACAATGAAGCTTACTAGATTGCTTACATTGGTGTTTTACCATCATTACATGAGTGATCATGATTTTTCCCAGCTAAATCCAAAAGGTTGTTCTCATAGGGAATAAGAAGCTTTGTGTCCACCAACCCTGCCTGTCTTGGACATCTTGGCCTGGTTATAGGCTAGTTTCTCCAGCAATGAGACAAAGGTAGAGATACAAGAGCATTTACTTGCTTGAGCAAAAGAAATCATGAGATGAACCCACTGATCCAGCAGGAAGTGCAGAGGGTGTGAAGGGCTAGTAGTCTGATTATAAAAGGTATCTCAGTTTGAAGTCTGAATCCAGTAAGGCATTTACCTCTTCAATCCATTAAGTCTTCATATTCATGAAGCTGCCAAGAAACCCAGGTAACCAGAATTTAAAGTCAGAGGTCTCATCTGCACTTTTTTTAAGTTCCAATCTCTCTTCTTTCATAGAATTAGTCATTAGTCCAAACTCCGGCTTCAATTAGGGGTGAAAATGAAAGCCTAGAGGCTGTTTTGAGTCAAGAAACAGAATTTATCAGACTTTAAGCTCTCCTGTTTTCTTCAGTTAGAACTCAACCTTTGTTCTCTCCTTATCCCACACTCTGACCCTAACAGCATTGTGAGTGTACTGACCCTCCATAGACGATATAGTGATTGATCTGATTTCATTCCATTTCATACTGCAGGAGAAAATTATTGCAGATGCCGGAGTTTGAACCGAAAACAATAGATGCTGGAGATCGCAGCGGATCAGGGGGAGGTTGGAGTCGTGGGGGCGAAAGGATGTTGATCATTCAGAATGTGAGAATGAGAGAACAGTGGTGTGTCTAATGTTTTGGAGAGGAAGGTCGAACCCCTCTGATAACTAAATTGAAACACAAGCTCCCAATCTGTTATGGTGAGATCAGGTTTCGTTCTAATAATTAAACCCAAAATACCAAGAGAAGCTTGCCACACCTTTATAATCTGTTGAAAAGAGTGGTTAAATGAAAGAAAATCCCTGATACTCACTTTATAAGTAACAAATAACAATTTATTTATTTAATTCCAACAGTGAAAAAAATTAATAAAATTACTAACAAACTAAACAATTCCCCCCTTAACTAACAACTATTCCCTAACTGAACTAAATTCTATTGGTAAGCTGTTCCAATAAATAAAAGTCCCACTTATATGAACTCGAGTAATAAGAAAATAAATTAAAACCTAGTCTCTCAAAGTTTACACGCCTTTCTTCTGCTGTTCTCAAGTTATAAACGCCTTTCTTCTGCTGATCCAGCTGTCAGAGATGTTTTCTCTGTGAAGTCTTCTGTGAGGACTCTTAGCTAGAAGCACCATGGTACCTTTTATGGATAGATAGTGCTTTCTTAGAGATGTTAGTGATTTCTTGTGAGAGCTAGATGTTTATTTTTCAGATGGCAGTTCGCTCTCACCTCAATTTTCAAAAATCCTCTCCTTATATACTTTGAATGACATATCAATTTTCTTACAATAGCATTGGTCAGAGGTTGTCAAAACCATCAGATTTAAATTCAATTAGCGTTCAATTGCTAAGTGTTTGGTTTAAATTAATGGGCTGATTCCAGCTAGTTTCCAAAATACCAAAACAAGCCTAAGGTTTCTAATCACACACGCCAATTGATACATGTTTCAATTTCAGAACTGCCTGCACATCTTCAGCTACACGGAGACACATTTTTTTTCTGTATAAATCTCTAAGCTTAGAAAAGTACTTTGCCTCTTAAAGGAACCATGCACTTGTCTCCCTTTTCATTTTTAACAAACAAATTCTAACTTCCTGCCTTCGAATTCACGATTCTCTACACAACTTAGAAACACTAACTGCCACACTGGAAAGAACAGACTGGGGTAGGGGAGGGGAGAGAGGGTTACAGAGAATGTAACAAGCACAGCTTAAAGAAAGGGAAGGAATGGATTCACAATTTGAAGGTGTTGAACTCAATACTGAGCCCAGAAAGTTGTAAACTGCTTAGTTCGAAGATGAGATTTTGCTCCTCCTGTTTGCATTGTGATTTGCTGGAGCATTGCAGCATGCCAAGGACAGACAAGTGGGCATGCGCACAAGGCTTATTTTAAAATGACCTGCTATGGGAAGGTTTGGGTCACGCTTGCGCACAGACTGGAGGTGTTCTGCAACATAGTCACCCAGTCTGTGTTTGGTTTCTCCACTGTAGAGTAGGCTACATTGGGTGCAGTGAATACAATACACAAAGTTGGAGAGGATGCAGGTGAAATGCTGCTTCACCTGGAATGACTGCTTAGGCCCTTGGATGGTGGGCAGGGAGGAGGCGAAGGGGTTTGTTTTGCATCTTCGGCAGTTACATGAGAAAGTGACATGGGGAAGGAAGTGGTGTTGGTGGTTGGTGAATGGGCTAGGGTGTTCTGGAGAGAATGATCCCTGTGAAATGCAGATGGTGGAGTAAAGGGAAGTTGTCTGAAATGGCAAAGAACGATCCTTTGAATGTGAAGGCTAGTGGGGTGAAAATTTAGAACAAGTGGGACCCGATCACACCGTTGTGAGTGATGGGAAGGGCAAGGGTGGAAGCACAGGTGATTGGTTGGATGTGACTGAGGTCCCTGTTAACCACAGTGGGCGGGAAACCTTGGTTATGGAAGAAAGATGCCATGTCAGCAGCGTTCTTTTGGAAGGTAGCATCATCCGAACAGCCACGATGTAGGTGAAGAAACTGGGAGAATGGGATGGAATCCTTCAGGAGGTGGGGTGGGAAGAGTTGTAGGGAAGATAGCTATGGGAACCAAAGGCTTTGTAGTAGATGGCAGTGGACTTCAGTATTCCCTGAAGTGGAGACAGAGATGTCAAGGAAAGGAGGGAAGTGTGGTAAATAGACAATGTGCAAGCTACAGAGGGGTGGAAATTGGAGGCAAAATGAACAGATTTTGCAAGTTCCTGGCAGGAGCATGAAATGGCACCAAAGAAGTTGTCGATGCATCAAGAATAGAGTTGTGGGAGGGGGCCTAGGTACAACTGGAACAAGGATTGTTCCACACACCCAGTAAACTGGGACCCATGCAGATGCATGGCTTGGTAGAAGTGTAGCTGGTCATTATAAACCAGTGTCTTGCTTGCATGCCCACTTGTCTGTCTTCGGCATGCTGCTACGCTCCAGCGAATCACAGTGCAAACTGGAGGGGCAACATCTCATCTTCAAACTAGGCAGTCTACAACATTCTGGGCTTAGCATTAGGTTCAACACCTTCAAATTGTGAACCCTTTCCTTCCCTTTCTTTTAGTTTTGCTTGTTACATTCATTGCCACACTCTCTCCACTCCCTGCACACCAGTTGGACCATCTGTTCTTTCTAGTCTGGCAGTTAGACTCATTACTATTGTGCCATTCTCACATTCCGATAACTCAATGAAAACTATCAACATCCTTTCTCCCCTAGCATTCCAACCCCACCTCCCCCTCCTAAATTGTTGCATAAATGCTGTGTCCTCCGCACTTCATTTCAGCTCTGATGATGAGTCATCTAGACTCGAAACATTAGCTTGCTTTCTTTCCATGGATGCTGCCTGACCCACTGTGATCGCCAATATTTTTTGTTTTCAGTTCATTCCTTTTCATAGCAGTTTGATGCAACTGAGTGGCTTTGTAGGTCATTTCAGAAAGCACCTAAGAGTAAGCCACATTGATGTGAGTCTGGAATCACATGTTGTGCTGAACAAATAAGGATCACAAATTTCCTTCCCTCAGGGACATACAAGGCATTTGTTGCTTAGTGTTTAGTATTGGGGTATCAAAATGGGAAAGAAGGAAACAACAAAGGATTTGAATAAGTAACTTGTATCAGTCTTTAAAGATACAACTAGCACCTAGGAATGCCAGAAAATCATGAAGAAAAAGATGGGGAGGAACACGTAAGGCAAACTTGGAAATAATGATAAATGAGAAAGAAGATTCAAAAATTATATGTGATGCAAAGAATGGGTCACTAGAAATCCTTTGCTTTCATTTGCAGGGCTTCATAAAATTCCTACGAGAAATGTAAATTGTAGTAACATTCATTACAAATAAAAAGTTTTAATATATTATCGATTTTCAATCATTCAGTTTCACGTGAGTCCACGCAATAAGTATTAAAATATTTTAGATCTCCATCAAACCAGTTTCACGTGTAAGCCCATGTAAAAAGATTTTAACCTTGACTTTGTAAATATATAGATAAATTAGGACAATAAGTAGATTATCATCTTTCCTTTTTGCACTGAGATTCCCTGTTATCAATAAAACCAAAGACTATGTTAAACATAAAAATCACATTAATGATGGAATCTTGCAGCAAACTGTTGGCAGCAAAGTCCGGACTGAAACCTTGTAGATTTGGCATTAAACAAAATCAATTCTTCAGTGCATATTCAAATATTGAATAAAACGTTCCATTAAAGTTAAAGTATGTCTCCATGATGCTAACAAAAACAGTACAGACTGAAAATACCAAATCACTATACAAATGATACAACTATGTATAATATTAGCACATGTATGACAGTGCCTTTTGAGCATAAGAAATAAGATATAGGCGCAGGAGCAGGTTGTTTGGTCCTGAGCAGACCCACTATACAATAAAAACATGGCTGGTCTGATTACCTTAACCTCTCATTCTTGTCTGCTCTCTATTATCCTTGATTCCCCACCAATCAAAGATCTGTCTAATTTAGCCTTGAATATATTCAATGACCTAGCCTCCATTTTTGCCTTGGGAAAAACAATCAAACATTAAAGAAATCTGGGACAGGAAATTCCTCATCAATTCCATCTTAAATGGAAACGCTTCATCAGCAAATTTAACTATTAATGTTTTGTATCTTCATCCAAGTCATTAACAACTGATGTGACAGCACTGATTCCTACAGAACTCCACTCGTTGGTTTGCAATCCTGAAAGGTCTAACTTTCTGCTTCCTGATCATTTGCTAGTCTAGTCCACTATCCATACTAATGTGTTAAACCTTTCACCATGACATTTTGTCTGAAGTGGTAACTTTTTGCATGGCACCTTAACAAATGGAACTCCAAATGCACTAGATTTATTGGTTCCCCTTTATCTACCCTGCTTACATCCTCAAAGAGCACTAATAAATAAATTTAAAGAGTTTCATTTTCACAAAATCAGTTTAACATAGATATAGACGAGATTAAACCCCTGAAAACATGTCAAGGGGATAGCCTAGATCCTAATTTCTTCTTATTTTAAAGGCATGCCAGACATTTCATTTCAAATGCAAGTTGATTGGTCAAAATATCAGGCTTAAAGCAAAACACAATGTATTCATACACTATAATTAAAATATGGACAAAATAAAAATAAATGTGTTGGCTTAACTCTAACTCTATGAAAATTCTTAACAAAGTAATAAATTACTCATTAACTGTTCTAATATAGCAACATTTCGTAAGCACATCTATGGTAAAGGCAAAGTCGATAAAATAGATTGTCTCACCTGTAATTCTAGCAACAGGAAGAGGAACCCAGCTGTAACAAGCAGAGGAAAAAGAAACTCCCACATCCAGCTTCAAAATCACAACAACTGCTACTGAAAGCTAAACTAAAAAACCTGGTTCTGTTGAAGATTGACCCCACCCATTCAGGCTGCTTCTATTGTTCCAACGTTTAAAAAAAGCAAGGCACACAAGTTGTTTACTTTGTTGGCTTTGAGCAGATCTCTGTCTCACCCTCTCTTTATAAAAAAAGGACAAAATACACCCCTTAATGCCATAGTATTATCAAAAGTTATGATTTTATAAATTACCTTTTAATAATGGATTCCAGAATTTTCCCGTAACAGGTGTCAGGCTAACAGGTTTAATGTTTTCTGCTTTCTGTCTCCTTTTTTTGAACAGATGCATTATATTTGTGGCTTTACAATCAGCTGGGGCCTTTAGAGAATCCAGAGTGTTTTTGGAAAAATCTAAACAATGCATCCAAAATCTCTGCTGCGATTCTTCTTTTAAGACCTTAGGATGCAGGCTATCTAACTTTCAGCTTTAAGTTCTGTAAGATTTACTCATTTTTTTTTCCTCTGGTGAAAGTAATTACTTATGTTTCTTCTTCTCCTTTGCTCCATGACTTTCTACTGTCCTAAGAGGCTCTTCGTGTTTTCCATAGTAAATAGTAATAGAAAATACTTGTTCAAAGGAATATCCTTGTTTCCCATTATTCATGCTCCAACATCAGCTGTTAAGGAGCCAATGCTTTCAATGTCCTTCAGGAAAGGAAATCTGCAGTTATGTCCTTAGGCTGAGATAATTGACTGTCAATAATTATAGCCAGAGATAACAAGGTGCAGAGCTGGATGAACACAACAGGCCAAGCAGCATCAGAGGAGCAGGAAGGCTGACGTTTCAGGCCTAGACCCTTCTTCAGATTT
>JAHRHZ010000075.1:24416761-24438210 GCA_024137785.1 Ginglymostoma cirratum
CCTTGTTATCTCAGATTCTCCAGCATCTGCAGTTCCTGCTATCTCTGAAATAATTGTAGCCATTTTGCTTGTGCGAAGCATGACTCCAACCAGTCAAGTGTTTTCCCTCAATCGCCATCGACTTCAGTTTGATAGGGCTTCTTGATGCCAGACACAATCAACTATTGCCTCGGTGCCAAGGCAGCCACTCTCACCACAATGCACCAACGTTGTCATCAAATTTCTTTGACTTCAAAACTCTCCCCCTCAGCTGAACATCCCCTCCTACATGAATCCTTGGAAATTGTAGTGAACTTTTACCTTAAGGTTATTAAAATGGTTTAGAGTGGCAAAAAAATCTTTAATTTTTGTAGTGACAGCATGCTTTGTATTCTATGAATCACCATGATAAGTTAGGACAAACAGAAAGGTCCCGAAAGACTGCGGCAAATAATTACCTTCCATGTCTATTCAAAAACGTATCCACCCATGTATACATAATTGTTATAAAAATGGAAACAAAGAATAGAAATTGTTGGAAAATTCCAGTCACTGGACCCAAAATATTAATTCTACTTTCTGCCCAAGATGCTCAGTTTTTCCAGCAATTTCTGGTTTTGTTTCTGATTTCCAGCATCCGCAGTTCTTTGTTTATTTTTGTTATAAAATTGGGTTTTGTGTCAAGGGGTTTGGAAGTCTGTTTGTGTTGCCTGAATGATTTATTCAGTTTTATCAGCCAAAGAGAAAATTAGAATATTAGTATATCAAAACTAGGCAATAAAGTACTGTTTCCAGAAGAAATTTAATTAACTAAGAATTTATTAATACTTCTCAAAGCACGCTAATGAATTTGGTTAATTTCACACCCTTTAAGCATCAAAGTTTGTTGTTCCTCTACTTTACTCAGATAGAATTAAAAATAATTTTTGTTCTCATTTTATGAATGCATGAGAGCTTGGTCCATTCTTTTTAGCTGTAAAAGATGATTTTAATGTGCACAAAAACTATGTTTCTGTATATTTTTACAGTACTTACCTGCATGAATAGCAAAAGAAGATTCCACCAACAGTGGCATAAGACCAGTTAACTGTACCAGCAGCCGTTGCTATGCTGAAGGTTTATCTTATCTTTCTAGACAAGATTTCCGACCTTTCCAAATATCACTTGTTAACACATCTCAAAGCTGTAACCATTTTATGCAAAGAAGAAGAAGATGAGCTGTATCACGAGAGGTAAAGCAACTTCGGTGCTCTTCATTGAGTCTGAGGGTGTCCTGTCACGAGCCGCTCCCCAGTCATGGTGACTGCAGTGCCGCCTCACAGAATTCCTCTCAATGACATCTCTAGCGTCCTCTGATTTGGTACTCTTCTTTGTGCTGATCAATTAGTGTGTCCTGTCACAATCTGCTCCCCAGTTGTGGTGACTGCAGTTCCGCCTCCCAGAATTCCTCTCAATGGCATCTCTGCTGGCCTCCCCTGATCCAGGCTTTGCAAGTGACCTACTTGGGCTACAGAGCAGAGAAGACCGGGTTACGCTCATTGATAAAGTGAGGGCAATTAAAGGTGGCCCAGCTCTCACGTCTGTACTGGAGCTTAGGTCTTTCCTTGGGCTGATGAATTATTATGGAAAGTTCATGCATAATGTAGCCTCCATCCTGACACCTTTGGATCATCTCTTAAAAAAGGGTAAGCCTTGGAAATGGTTGCACAGCCAAGCCATAGCTTTCAGTGAAGTGAAGAAATAGCTATCATCCTCTAAGGTATCAGCAAACTATGATCCGAAGCAAAATCTGGTATTGACATGCGATGCCTCCTTATGTGCTTCGGTGTAGTATTATCTCATAGGTGGCTCAGTAGAGAGGAACGCCCAATAGTGTTTGTATCCAGGACTTTAGCTAATGCAGAGTATTAATAATCCTAGATAAAGAAGGAAGGTTTGGCAGTCATACTTGGAGTCAGGACGTTCCACTAACACCTTTACGGATGTATATTTGCAATAATAATGGGCCACAAACCCCTTCAAGACCTACTTAAAGATGACAAGGCTGTACCGCCTAGAGCTTCAGGCTGAATTCAGCAGTGGGCTCTAGTACCAAGAGCATATAATTGCAAGTTTGGGAGGCCAAATAGCAAATAAGGATGCTAAATAGCAAATGCGCACTGGCACCATCATTGGTACTGCCACTAGAATTTAAAATTTTCTTGACATACTTCCATTCACAGCTGACAATATCAGACTTTGTATGCAGAAAGATCCTGTCCTGGCAAAATTAAACAGCTGGTGGTAATGGGGGAAACCAAATGAAATGAAACCTTTTTGGACCCAGAGAGACCAGATCACAGTAGAGCATGACATATTAATATTGGGAGCAAGAATGATTGTCATGAGCAAAGGTCACTGCCAGATACTGACTAAAGTCTACCCAGGTCATCCAGGAGTTTCCAAAATGAAGATGTTGTTGAGGAGTTATGCCTCGTGGCCAGGATTGGATGCAGCCAGTGCTGCTTTGGTGGGGTAGTGGCCATAGTGCCAACAAGGACGAAAATTACTGCCAGCAGCTGCCCCATATTTGTGGGAATGGCTTGGTAAACCTTGGACTTAGTTACACATCAACTATGCAGGTTTTTTAATGGACTCAATGTTCTTAGTCATCGTGGATGCCCATTCAAAATGGCTGGATGTGCTTAGAGTTCCTTTGTCAAACACGAGAATTATGATAGAGGAATTGTGTGCATCTTTTTCAATACATGGACTCCCGGAAGTGTTGGTAACAGATAACAAGTCATCGTTTACCAGCAGGGAATTTCAGTATTTCCTAATGTTATGGACCTGACCAAACTCCCTCAAAATATATTATGAAGATAGTCTGGATCCAAAACTTTTCTTATTTTAAAGGTGAGTGTAAGATGTTGCATCCAGATGCAGTTCGTTTGGTTAATATACTCGATGTTACACAAAACACTTCATTCATGCGCTATAGTCAAAATACAACAAAAGGGAAAAAAATAAAGAAATGAATAACTTAATGATAGCTCTATCGAAACGCTTAATAAAATAATAGATCCAGTAACTGTTACTAATAACTGTTCCAATATAGTAACATCCCATAAACACACACTTGGCAAAAGTAAACTCAGAAAAACAGATTGTCTCACATGCAGAGGTAATAAGAACTGCATATGCTGGAGAATCTGAGATACCAAGGCGTAGAGCTGGATGAACACAGCAGGCCAAGCAGCGTCAGAAGAGCAGGAAGGCTGATGTTTCGGACCTAGACCCTCTGATGCTGCTTGGCCTGCTGTGTTCATCCAGCTCTACACCTTGTCTCACGTGCAACTACAGCAGCAGGAAAACACCAAGAGAAAACTAGCAGAAACAATAGTCCAAACTTTGAAGACAGGCTTAAAGAAACAGCACATAGCTTCACTAAAGAGAATCCCTACAGTGTGGAAACAGGCCATTCGGCCCAACAAGTCCACACCGCCCATCTGAAGAGCATCCCACCCAGACCCTGTCCCTGTAACCTAGCATTTCCCATGCCTAATCCATCTAACTTACACACCCGGAACACTTTGAGCAATTTAACACAGCCGATCCACCTAACCTGCACATCTTTGGACTGTGAGAGGAAACCAGAGCACCCAGACATGGGAAATATGTGCAAACTCCACACAGACAGTCGCCCGAGGGTGGAATTGAACACAGATCCATAAGACTATAAGACCATAAGACATAGGAGTGGAAGTAAGGCCATTCGGCCCATCGAGTCCACTCCATCATTTAATCATGGCTGATGGGCATTTCAACTCCACTTACCCGCACTCTCCCCGTAGCCCTTGATTCCTTGCGAGATCAAGAATTTATCAATCTCTGCCTTGAAGACATTCAACGTCCCGGCCTCCACTGCGCTCCATGGCAATGAATTCCACAGGCCCACCACTCTCTGGCTGAAGAAATGTCTCCTCATTTCCATTCTAAATTGACCCCCTCTAATTCTAAGGCTGTGCGCACGGGTCCTAGTATCCCCACCTAATGGAAACAACTTCCCAGCGTCCACCCTTTCTAAGCTATGCATTATCTTGTTAGTTTCTATTAGATCTCCCCTCAACCTTCTAAACTCTAATGAATACAATCCCAGGATCCTCAGCCATTCATCGCATGTTAGGCCTACCATTCCAGGGACCATCCGTGTGAATCTCCGCTGGACACTCTCCAGTGCCAGTATGTCCTTCCTGAGGTGTGGGGCCCAAAATTGGACACAGTATTCTAAATGGGGCCTAACTAGAGCTTTATAAAGTCTCAGAAGCACATCACTGCTTTTATAGTCCAACCCTCTTGAGATCCCTAGCATGTGAGGCTGCAGTGCTAACCACCAAACCACCGTGCCACCCAATGGTGTCTTAAATGCATTGAAACATGAGCAATAAATGCATGTAATGCTAGTAATTCTCATACCTCAAGAGTGAATTTTTTTAAAAAAAATACATAACTGTGCACATCTTCAGAAAGTACTGAGTTATTTGGTGCTTCTCATACTCTAAATTAATGGAATGACAAACTTGACACAAGTTGAGCTATAAACATGTAAAGAATTAACAGCCAAGTTGATCTATCAAGCAATGGGTACAATAAATAAATTTATTGGCCTCATCTTTTGAAAGCAGTAACCATAGACATGACACATTGTTTACTAGATGGGGAAGGCAAGAATGAACAAGGCAATTGTGACTTCAGATAACTTCCTTTGGTTGCCTAATTTTTGGTTTTTGTTGAGAGCAGCTGCATGATATTCCAGCTGTTGTCTCGAATTGGCTAATTGTGTTATCAGGAAGACACTTTGTGGTGTGTGTCACTGAAGGATGTTGTAAACCACACAATGTGGTTGAGTGCCGGTTTGTTTAATCTAGTTAAAGGATCACATTCCTAACCTTATGTTGGTAAAGAAATGTTGAATTCTTAAGGTTACTTTTATGATTTGTACATTTTAAAAAGAATAATAATTCCTTAAAGTCTGTTTGGATTGTTTCCCCATCTTACTCCACTTCTTTCTTGTTACTTTATTAATTAACATTTGTTTAGAGACTGACCTTGATAATTTCCCTTCAATGTATACTTCAGATATTTGCAATATTCATTGGGTTTTATTACATTATACACCTTTCTGCAATTTTTTAATTGTTTGTAACGCAAGTCCAATGATATTCTGCATTTGGGCGGTATGTTTGAAAGAGATATGCGAGGTCAGCTTTTCACACAAAGGGTGGTGAGTGCCTGGAACGTGCTGCCAGAGGAGGTGGTGGAAGCAGACATAATACCAGCATTCAGGAAGCATCCGGATGAATACATGAATAGGAAGGGAATAGAGGGATATGGATCCTGCAAGTGAAGACAAATACCGGGGCCATCTCTCATGCGACTACAGGAATAGCTCCAACAGAGTTGCAATTACAAAGAACACTCTGCACTAGTTTAAATCTCATCTTCCTGGACCTGGAGGCAAGGGTGAAATAGAATCAGGAATGCCAGTGCTGAACACAAGACTCCACTAAGCAAAAGAGATTGTCTATTTTGATGTTTGGTGTAGGAACTACAGGAAGGGCCTTGCATGGGTGAGAGGCATAGTCGACATGAAGTCAGGTTCGGTGATGTATAAAGTCTGGGTAGGTGCCGCAGTCCTGATCATATGAAAGCTGCAACCTCTCAAATGGTCAAGGAGCTAAGCATGCCTGGCTCCCCAACAGCCTTTCCAATTGTTTTGGAGCCTGTGGGTTCTCTCTCTTTGTTAAGCGTTGAAGTGACCTCAGAATCTGCGATGGATATGGTGGATGTTGCCACCTTGAAGCCTTTGCCGCCTGAAGAAGAGATCTCGGGGCGCAAGAAGCCAGCTACTATGTATTACACACTGCCCGTATTAGAGGCAGAGTTGGAGGAACCTGAGCTGTTCCTAAAACGCCCCAAGAGGAGCTACAAGAGCCTATGTCCTTGGACTCAAGGGGGAGGGATGTAGTGACAAGGTTAGCTAGGTGGACCTTATCAAATATGAGTTCCCTGATTGGGCTGTTAATCTGGTCCAAGCAGGGAGTGCTAGTTGACAGATAAGAACAGGAGTGTCAGACATCCTTACCATTCTGACAGCTGCCTCTGAGGGAGTTGGGTCAGTGTGAAGGACTCTCCATGTGTAAATAAAAGGTCACTTGACAATAGGATACCAACTTCTGTTGAGTTATTTCACAAGCTGTCTGCAGTTTCAATACGAAGTCACAAGGAACACTGATGCTTTCCATTTCTTATTCTTTTGATCACCACCTTGAACAGTTCTTTTAAAGACCACTGTTATGTCTGCTTCAGCTCTTAGAAAACTTCCCTTACAATGCATGTCACCACTGCAATCAGCTACAATCCCATTCCTGAAAGATGTCTGAAACATGCAGTTGGATCTTCATTTGTGTAGAGTTGTATAATACATCCCAAGATTCAACTGGGCTATCTAATTTGTGATGTGTTGTTCCTGCTACATGGGCTGAACAACCACACCAACACCCACACTGGAAATTTAAATGTCCAACAATTGGATGCTGACAAATCAAATTTGTCTCAGTTCTAACATTAGAAAAGCATCTCCAAATACATCATTGTGTTTTTTTTTACTCACACTACATTCAGAAAACATGACTTTATCAAATATTCTCATATACAGATATAGAAACAAAAAGCTTCGCCAGTTCATATGCACTCAGAAATGAACCAGCATCATTAGATGGGTGAATCATTAGGCTGATTTCTGTAGATCTGGAATGGCTGCCAAAATCAAAGTTTATTGTGTAAGCTGTTCAGCTAGGTGTAAATTGGAACATGACAGATAGATGAAGACAGCGCAACTCAGTGACAAAGGTCATCAAAAAGATTGCTGAAATGCACAGATAATGACACCTCCTTGTGATCACCCTCTGAATTAAGTTAAATGATAAAATGATTTTCATCTCATGAATAATTATGATGACATTTTCTTCTTGGCGAATTTATAAAGCTCACTACTGGAAATACGCAGCAAAGTATAGCGAATCCTTAGTAATTGATGTTTGTTATTTGTTTAATTGTCAATTAAAATAATGAAATGTTCTGCTTTCTGAAATAGTAAGGACAGAGAAATCATAGAGTTAGAAATTTAATCATACAAGTATTTCATTTGTATATTCAGAGAAGTCCATTCCAACAACAACTGCAACTATGCAAGATGTCATCACAACTATTGAAGACAACAGAAAAGTCAAAATCTAGACATGGAGCTAGAAAATTTGATAGTCCTATTTTTGGTTGTGAGGCTGACGATCTGGTACATGCTGATGCTAATTTCAATGAGGAGCCAACACATAAACCAGTCTTCCAAATTCACATCCACAATTGTTTCTTGGGCCCAAGCTGTTTCTACACTTAACTGTTTTATGTCCTGTTATTGGTCAATGAGAAGAATAGAGTACCAAGAAACATTTGAAAGTACAACATATCCAGGCAGTCTTCCCTTTTTAAAGGCATGATCCCTGTGAAAGGTGAGCTGCAGCAATGCACTTCATGTTACTGGATAATCACTTTGGAACAACCTAGCACAAAGAGGATGTTGCCCCAAAGCTCCTAACTGAGACACCAAAATCACTGGCCAGGCACCATGGTTCCACCAAAAGACAGGAAGGCTTAATGGATAGGTATCAGAAAGGAATGAGAGCAGGTAGCAATGCCAGTTAATGCCCAAAGTGTCAGGTCCAGAATATGGCAGCAGTGCAGAATTTTAACAACTTCTCTTAGATGAATGCTTAAGATGAATGGAGGTATCTGGAAATCATACCTGAGACATACCACACCCACCTCTCAAATTGTTCAATAAATTAGACCTCTTCACCACAAATATAGTCATGGGGGCATCATCCAGTAAAGAGACTGTTAGCATTGGAAGAAGTACATGACACTTCCCACTCGGGAGTGAGATTACTGGTTCCATTGCTTTCCACCCTCTCCTCTCACTCACCCACTTCTGCCTCAGCCTTGAACCCACTGAACATATCCGTTACTCCTTCATTCCCCTTGAGTTTCCACCTTTACTTTTGACCCAATAATAATCATCATCCGCGCACTTTTACTCTCCTCTGAACCTAAACACATTACTATCCCCATGATTACCCCTCCTATTATTTGCAGCACTAGTTCTGTTCCAGTCGATGATGTGGCTCTATGACATCATCCGATATCAGACCATGACCCTGAAACTCCCATCTACTGCATCCCGTTCCCCTTCTCACTGTGATTGTTCCCTTTACTTCCAGAACCTCATGTTCAACCACCAGAGCCCTACCACTAACAGCATCAACCCTGTTCGTTAGAACCATTACTCTCTCTCACTCTCTCTGTTTCTCTCTCTGACCATCCTTGCCTGGAAAACCCTTTCCCCACCAAATTACAGTATAACCATTCCCGTGACATGAGACTATTCCCTCTTTTCCTTAGTCACTCATGGGACGTGGGTGTCTCTGGCTGGGCCAGCATTTATTGCCCCTCCCTAGTTGCCCTTGAGAAGGTGATGGGGAGCTGCCTCATTGAATCGCTGCAGTCCAAGTCCTCTGCATTTTCCTGCTATTTCAATTCCGCCCACAAATGGCTGACCTGTGTAATTCATAAAGCAGTTTCTCTTTTTTCTTCTTACCATCTCCCTATGCCTTTTTTTCTGTCTGCCTGTATGGTATTGGAGTTTATAGCGGCAGCTGCTTTTTTCCTCCATGTGAAACATTGTTCAATGACAGACAATGATTGAGATCTGTAGTGGCTGTCAAATTCACACAAAAGGATTTCCTCACCATTGCTGTTAGAAAGCTCAGCCTATCTTCAAATTTTCAGAATTCAATATTGTAGTTTCATTCCACTATTGGGAAGCTGATTTTTGGCCTCCCTCACTGTTAGATGTCACTGCCTGTCAAACATCCCGCTCATGGGAGGAGCAGAAGTTTCTATGCATGGCGTCATATACCACTCAACCATAATGAAGGAGTAGTGATACGGTTCCAAGTCAGGATGTTGTGTGTCTCAGAGGAGAACTTGCAGATTGTGATCAACATTTCCTCTAGGCTGCGTGACTCTGATATTCTGATGTGGGTCACAGCATTGATTTCTGGTTCTGGAAATTCCAGTTCTGGAAGCCACTGCTGCACGTGGATATCAGAGGTCCATACTGAAGGAATAATTTGGAGGAATACTGAGGGGTTGTGGTTTTTCCATACATTTTCTGCTTTGTCCTTCTGGACACTCGAGGTTGTGGGTTTGGAAGTTGCTTTCAGAAGCCTTGTACGTTGCTGAGAATCAACTTATGGATGGTACACACTGCTGCCACTGTGTCTCAATGGTGAAAAGACTAAATGCTTGAGATGGTGAATGAGGTTGCCAATCAAGTGGGTTGCTTTGTCTTGAATGATGTCAAATGTTTTGAGTATTGTTGGAACCGCACCTATCATGGAAAATGTGGAGTGTTCTACCACACTCCGACTTTTGCCTTGTGAATAGTCTTTAGGGAGCCATAAAGTGAATTACTCACATCAGAATTCTTAGCATTTAATCTAGTCTTTTACTATTTATATGACTTGTCCAGTGCAGTTTCTGATCAATGCTAGCCCACGCACCCCCAATCCCCACCCAGGATATTGACAGTGGGGTTTCAGTGATGGTTATGTCATCGAATGTCAAAGAAGATGTTTAGATTCACAGTTGTTGGAGAGCACTTGTGTGCTGGACATAATTATGGAAACGGAGGCAATGAAATTAAGAGCTGTGGTGACTTTGATAGCAATGCATGCCCACAGATCCGCTGAGAAAGAGATTCTTTTCTGGGAGATTGAAAATGTCAGCACACACTTGATGTGATTGTCTGAACATCCTGAGTTACTTGTACAAAGAGATGGACTTCAACCTACAGTCTGAAAGAAAGAGTCATTGAAATAGTTGATACATTAGTTTCAATTTTTAAAGTTTTTCTTGATTTGGAGGAAAGGTCCCATTAGATTGGAAAGTGTGAGTTTAACTCCTGATTCAAAACGGGTGGGAGGAAGAAAACAGGAAATCATAGGCCAACTAGTTTTATATCTGTTATAGGTAAGAAGACAGACGCATTTATTCTAGGCATTTTAGCAGGTCACTTATAAAGACATCAAAGTAATCAGGCAGAATTAAAATCATTTTATGAAGGAGAAATTATGTTTAAACAATTTATTGGAGTTTGTAACGGAAATGACATATCCTGTTGATAAAAAAAATCAGCAGATATTCTCTAAATACTGTAGTTAGATTTCCAGATTGGGATAAAGTACCACATCAAAGATTTTTTTACTGTGGAAAATAAAATCTTATGATGTAGGGAGTAAAATATTAGCATGGATAGAGGGTGTCTAGCTAATAGGAAACAGAAAGTAAGTATAAATTGGTCAATTTCTAGTTGTCAAAAGGTAACAAGTCATGTGGCACAAGGATCAGTACTGGGGTCTCAATTTCTTACAATTCATGGAAATGACTTGAATTAAGAATGAAAGATATTGTTGCTAAATTTGCTGATGGCACAAATATAGATAGGACAGTATATTGCAAAGAAGGCATTAGGAAGGTACAATAGGATATAGATAGGCTAAGTGAGTGGGCAAAGATCTGACCAATGCAGTATAATGATGAAAAATGTGAAATTAGACCATTTCACAGGAAAAATAAGAGTCAATCTCTCTGAATGGTATGAGATTGCTAAACTCTGAGATGCATAGAGATCTGGATGCTCTAGTAGATGAATGACAAAAACATGCAGATTCAATAAGTAATCAAGTCATTGGGAAAGCTAACAGAATGTTATTGTTTATTACAAAGGGAATTGAACTCAATATTAAGGAAGTTATGGTTCTGTTATAAATGATCAGATCACCTCAGTTGAATGCATATAGCATTCCTCTCCTTAAAGAAAACTGCGAATGCATTCAAATCCATTCAATGAAGATTTATCAAACGGATACCTGGAATGGGCAGATTCTCCTATAAGGAAAAGTTGGCAAGGTTAAGCATGTGTCTGCTGGAGCTTTGAAAAGTCTAAGGTAACTTGAATGAAAATATGAGATCCTGGGGGTTTTGAGATCTGAGAAGTGAATGTAAAAATTATCTCTCGTGTTCTGGGAGAATCATTAACTAGCAGCCACCACTCAAAATTAAGGGGGTCATCAATTTAAGACAAAGATGAGTCAACATTGTTTATTTTAGACCATCACATCCTTTGGCATTCTCTGCTTCAGCAGGCAGTGGAAACAGAAAACAGCTCTTGAATATTATTAATGCAGAGGTGGATTAATTCTTGGAGCCAGCAGAGAAATGTGGAGTTGACGTTACAATCAGATCAGCCACAATTCTAATAAATGGCAGAATGGGGTCAAGGCTCCAGATGGCCTACTCCTACACATAAGTTCATACGCTGGCGATCTATTAGCCTATGGCTCAGGAGAAATTATGTTGAAAAGAGGTGGGGTCTTCTCAATGCAATTAAGGGGGTGGGAGTTGGTGGCGGGCACTGTCAGTCATAGTACCATCAGCAAATGGCATAGAGATAGTAGGAACTGCCGACGCTGGAAAATCTGAGATGACAAGGTGTAGAGCTGGATGAACACAGCAGGCCAAGCAGCATCAGAGGAGCAGGAAAGCTGATGTTTCAGGTCTAGACCCTTCTTCAGAAATGGGGGAGGGGATGGGGATTCTGAAATAAATAGGGAGAGAGGAGGAGGCGGATAGAAGATGGGTAAAGGAGAAGATAGGTGGAGAGGAGATAGACAGGTCAAGGAGGTAGGGTTGGAGCCAGTAAAGGTGAGTGTAGGTGGGGAGTTAGGGAGGGGATAGGTCAGTCCAGGGAGGACGGACAGGTCAAGGAGGCGGGATGAGGCTAGTAGGTAGGAGATGGGGGTGGGAATCAAGGCGGGAGGAGTGGATAGGTGGGAGGACAGGTTAGGGAGGCGGGTCCGAGTGGGGCTGGTTATGCCAATGGCATATACTGCACACAGCCTAGGGCCCTGGCCACAGTCAGTCATTTGCTCAAGTCAAGCATGGACAAGGGATTAATCTGACTATAGTCCAGTGAATAGGAAATTGTTAGTTCTGTAGCACCATCAGAGCAGTCAGGGGAGTCACATATTGTCAGTCAGGGTAATGCAAAGACAATGATCAGGGGTCTGGTCAGTCATGTTTTGGCTTTCGGTTGTGTGCCGGAAAATGAGATTTGAATAGTAAGCTGGTTGTTTTTGACTGCCATGAATGAGATGGGCCAAAGGGCCTTTTCCTGTGCTGTAGAACTCTATAACTATATGTTTGGGGGCTGCTCGCCGAAGTCAGTCAGTGGCTTACGCTCCTGATGGACAATGCATTGATCATCAATGAGGATGCAGAGGGATTGGGGTGCAGTTTTTTTGTAGGGGTATTGGAGCGATCACTGCCAAAGAGTCATGGCTGAGGTATAAATCAAAGGCATTGTTGATGTGAGCACAAAAGCAGTAATGGGAGTAATCTTGATGTATGTTCTTGAGGTTAAGCAGAATAGCAGTTATGTGTTATTGACGGAGGTAACCACTGTATTCTGCACAGCACAGAGGACCAGGACGAATATCGTTTAGGTGTAATGTCAGAGTTCAGTGGGGCAGGGAGGAAAGATAGAGGCAAAGTTGAATATAGTGTGTCTCCAGATGGGCGGGAGATGGATGGAAATGGGCTATTAGAGTAGTGTGAGGTAAAAGTGGCATGGAGGTTCTGAGTATATGATGCCCAGCCAGAGGCCAGGGTTGATAGTGCCGCCATGAGCTCCATTCCTTGTCAACACTTGCCATTCTCTACAATTGCAATTGAAAAACAGATGGGACAATGCTTGGGAGGGTTGGAGTCAATGTCAGTTCGATGGGCCAAAGCACAGGATCCACACCTGCTAGAATCCAGGATATAAAAGAGCAAATACGTGAAGCATGTGCTTGTTAGCCCCAGCTGCATTTAACTTGCAATCCTTTTTTTTTGCCCATGTACAATGCCTGTAGAGTGAATATGTTTAGGTTTCAAATGCTGTTCAAAGGCGATTTGTACCATACCGCTTGTGCTTGCAGATCCAACATTACCATCACAATGCTGCAGAAGATAACAGAAATGACTTAAAAAGAAGTCGATGCTGGCCAGCAATTCTAATCTTATAATAGAGGACAAGGACAGCAGATACAGAGGAGCGCCATCACCTGCAACAAAAACAAAGTTGCTGGAAAAGCTCAGCAAGTCTGGCAGCATCTGTGAAGAAACAATCAGAGTTAACGTTTCAGATCCAGTGACCCTTCCTCAGAACTGATGGTGGCTGGGAAAACGTCAGTTTATGTGCAGAAAATAGGGATGGGCGGTGGAGTAGGGAGTAAACGACAGGATAGAGCCTAAAGAGAGAGAAGAACAGTTGGTCAGACAAAGGAGTTGATAACAAATGGGCTGGGAGGGTGAATAATTGTTAATGGGGACTATGAGTGACTAATAACAGATGGTGTGTAATGGCAGGCTGTAATGGCATCACCTTCAAGTTCACCTCCGAACCACACACCACAGAGACTTGGAAATATATTGTCATATTCTTCCTTGTCACTGGATCAAAATTCTGTACCTCCCTTTCTATCAGCACTGAGGCTGTACTTACACCACATGGGTGGCAGCAGTTTAAGAAGGTGGTTTATCACCACCTTCTTAAGGGAAATTAGGGATTGACAATAAATGCTGGCGTAACAAGTTACACTTGCATCTGTAACAAAGCTAGACATAATTAAAATGTGGAAGGTCAAAAAATCAAAATCAATATTTTGAGAAATAAATTGATATTTCTGAGGCTGCAGACTCAATTCTAGAATGCATGTCATATACTGCTTATACATTCCATTATATGGTTAAAAACCTGTACCAGCTATAAATACGGAACTTTGCCAGAACTGAAACAGCATTATTATGGGAAGTGCTCTGGAGCTGTGTTGATCATTAATGAAGTATTAAGGTTAGCTCAGCCGAGGGATAGTAACCCCAGCATGGACTCAGCAAAATTGGAACGGAAGGCAAAACCTAAGCAAGTGGCTATAATCATAGAATCCCTACAGTGTGGAAACAGGCCCGTTGGCCCAACAAGTCCACACCGAACCTCAGAGCATCCCACCCAGACCCATCCCACCCCCAACAACCCACCTAACCCACACATCCCTGAACACTATGGGCAATTTAGCATGGCCAATCCACCTAACCTGCACATCTTTGGACTGTGGGAGGAAACCGGAGCACCTGGAGGAAACCCATGCAGACATGGGGAGAGTGTGCAAACTCCACACAGACAGACGCCCGAGGCTGGAATCGAACCCGGGTCCCTGGCGCTGTGAGGCAGCAGTGCTAATGTTGGATTGGGACAGTGTAAAGGGTGAGGAGGAGGGGGAATTTCTGAAACAAACTCAGCTTTCCTGACTAGTATGTTATCCATCTAACTAGGAATGACACATTGTTGAATCTGGTGTTGGCAATGAGGTGAAACAAGTGTCTCATGGGGGAACACTTGGGCAAGGGCAATTTTTGCATCAGAAGATTTAGCTTAGTAATAGAGAGGAGAAACAATCTATTTAAGACTGAACTTCTAAACTGGAAGAGGGAAAACTTCAATGGAATGAAATGGAAACTAGCCAGTTTTAAAATGAACAAAAGATTGCGTGGAAAAACTGTAATGAACAAGAGAGATCTTTAAAAATGTTATGTTCCAAATGTGATGAAACAAAATAGGAGCTTTTATGTATGATGTTCCTCAAGTGAATTCTTCAACTGAATACCAAGCCAAATACAATATGTTCTGAAGGACTAAGAAGAGAAAAATTAGACTGGCAAAGCGAGCTTATAAGGAAAAACACTGGTTGTTAACTTCAAAGAGAATCCAAGAATCTTCTTCTTTCAAGCGTACTCTGCCTGAAGGCAGGTTGTTGGCTCATTAACTACTGATGCTTTATCCTGATCCATTTTTTTGCCAGGTTTGTCACAGTATTTGTGATCTGTAATTGCCTTCCACACTGATGTGAGGAAACAAATCTAAAGTCGACCTCAGCTCCGTTGAATGGAGATGCTCCTTGTGTATCAATCATTGAACATTCTAGCACATTGATGAATGTTTGCAATATCATGTCTGAAAATATCTCAAAGTGCAATTGTTGAAATCATAGAATCCCTACAGTGTGGAAACAGGCCATTCAGCCCAACAAGTCCACACTGAGCATCAGACCCAGATTTACGCAGCCCCTGCACCTATCACCGTAACTCTGCATTTCCCATGGTTAATTCACCTAACCTACATATCCCTGGATACTATGGACAATTATGGCACAGCCAATCCATCTAACCTGGACATCTTTGGACTTTGTAAGATACAAATATTGAGTATAGTGAATGCAGTTTGCCTTCAGGGGTCCCTATATTTTTTGTTGCAATTCAATTTTTTCAGAAGCTATAAATTCTTCACCCATCACTAAAAATAATGGATTTATTCAAATTTATCTCTAGAGGAAGAATGTATTTTATTTTCAGAGATTTACTGCATTATCTGGTCTAGGACCATTTTCAACCGTGGGTTTTAAGCATCTTGCATTTGTTCTGTAGCTTTACAGTAAAATACTAGGCTGAATTTATTGTTCCTACCACGGGTTCCACCGGCTATTAGAAGTTATTGGTGAACTGGCAAGGGTTCATAATGCAATGTAGCCCCAATCACACAGTGGCTAGCCAATTAGGAATGATGACATGGGACTTTTACTGAATCACATGTTGAGTCTTGGGCAGGGATGGGATGTGGGGAAGCAGTCTGACAACAGGAAGGCCCAAATCACTTCAAAAATGATATGTTGTCTCGCAGGGGCATAAAGACAGACAGCTATGACTATGAATGGGATTATTCTGTTAGCCTTTCTCTAAAATCCGTGTCCTTTAATTCTTTGCCAGTGGCATAACCATGCAATGGAAAAAAAAAACTTAGATGGACCAATAAGAAGAGTACACCACAGATGGGCCAGTGGAAGATGTACACCAGTGTCATTAGACTTCCTTCGAGGAGGTCAGCTTAAGCTGTCTGTTGCAAGTGCAGGAGAGCACCATATTGGAGCTGTTATAGAGCATTAAGAAAGGCGCTTTGCCCTATGTTGTTTCACCAGCCTCTGGCAGCTTGTAGTTTGGATACAGTAGTGTAACTGATCATCTTTCCCATTCTGGATGTAAGGACATTTTTAAAAAACAATCATTTGTGGTATTTGGGCATCACTGGCTGGCCAGCATTTATTGCCTATCCCTAGTTGCCCTTGAAAAGGTGATGGTGAACTGCCTTCTTGAACCTCTGCAGTCTACCTGTTGTGGGTTTACCATTAGGGAGGGAATTCCAGAATTTTGACCCAGTGACAGTAAAGGAACGGAAATACATTCCCAAGTCAGGATGGTGAGTGGCTTGGAGGTGACTTTGAAGGTGGTGGCGTTCCCATGTATCTGCAGCTCTTGTCCTTCAAGATAGAAGTGGATGTGGGTTTGGAAGGTGCAGATCTTTGGTGAATTTCTATAGTGCATCTTGGAAATAGTCTCCTGTCTTGAAGAATCCTATCCAATAATTTCCCTACCACTGACATAAGGCTCACCAGCCTGTATTTAGCTGGATTATCCCTGCCACCGTTCTTATATAAAGGAACAACATTGGCTATTCTCCAATCCTCTGGGACCTCCCCTGTAGCCAGTGAGGATACAAAGATTTCTTTCCAGGCCCCAGAAATTTCGTCCCTTGCCTCTGTCAGTATTCTAGGATATATCCCATCAGGCCTGGGGATTTGTCTACCTTAATGCTTTTCAAGACCGCCAATACTTCCTCCTTTTTGATCTCAACATAATTCAAACTATCTACACACCCTTCCCCAGACTCATCATCCACCAAGTCCTTCTCTATGATGAATACTGACGTAAAGTACTCATTTATTAGCTTGCCCATTTCCTCTGGCTCCACACATAAATTCCCTTCCCTGTCCTTGAGTGGGCCAACCCTCTCCCCGGCTACCCTCTTGCTCTTTATATATGTTTAAAAGCCTTGGGATTTTCCTTAATCCTGTTGGCCAATGGGTTTACATGACCCAGTTTAGCCCTCTTGATCTCTTGTTTAAGTTTCTTTCGACTTTCCTTGTATTCCACCCTTGCTTCGTGTGTTCCCAGCCTCCTAGCCTTGACAAATGCTTCCTTTTTCTTTTTGCTTAGGCTCACAATATCTCCCGTTATCCAAGCTTCCCTAAATTTGCCATACTTATCCTTCATCCTTACAGGAACATGCCAGTCCTGAGTTCCTATCAACTTACACTTGAAAGCCTCCCACATACCTGATGTTGATTTACCCTCAAACATATGCCTCCAGTCTACATTCTTCACTTCCTGCCCAATATTGTTGTAATTAACCTTCCCCCAATTTAGCACCTTCACCTGACAACTACACTCATCTTTTTCCATCAGTACCTTAAAGTTTACTGAATCGTGATCACTGTTCCCGAGCTGCTCCCCTACGGAGACATTGACCACCTAGCCAGGCTTATTCCCCAATACTAGGTTCAGTGCTGCTCCTTTCCTAGTTGGACTATCTACAAACTGTTTCAAGAAGCCCTCCTGGATGGTCCTTACAAACTCTGCCCCATCCGCAACCCGAGCAGTAAGTGAGTCCCAGTCAATATATGGGAAGTTAAAATCACCCACAACAACAACCCTGTTACTTTTACATCTTGCCAAAATCTGCCTACATATCTGTCTTCTATCTCCTGCTCGCTGTTGGGAGGCCTATAGTAAACCCCAAATATTGTGATTGCACCCTTCCTGTTCCTGAGTTCTATCCATATTGCCTCGCTGTATGACCCATCCAAGGTATCCTCCAACAGTACAACTGTGATATTCTCCTTAACAAGTAGTGGAACTCCGCCACCCCTTTTACATCCCCCTTTATCCAGCCTGAAACACCTGTATCCCTGAACATTAAGCTGCCAATCTTGTCCCTCCCTTAACCAAGTCTCTGTAATAGCAACAACGTCATAATTCCAAGTACTAATCCAAGCTCTAAATTCATCTGCCTTACCTGTTATACCTCTCGCATTGAAACAGATGCACTTCAGTCCACCAGATCCACTTTGATCAGCAACTGCACCCTGCCTGCTCTTCCTCTGAGTTGCACTGGCCCTATTCTCTAGTTCCCTTTCAGTCAATTCACCTATGCACTGGTTCCCAACACCCTGCCAAGCTAGTTTAAATCCTCCTGAGTGACACCAGCAAATCTCCCAGCCAGAATATTTGTCTCCCTCTAGTTTAGATGCAACCTGTCCTTCTTGTACAGGTCCCCGGGAGAGATCCAGATTTCTGAAACACTCCCTCCTACACCATCTGTTTAGCCACGTGTTGAGCTGTACTATCTTCCTATTTCTAGCCTCACTGGCATGTGACATGTGGAGTAATCCCAAGATTACAACCTTGGAGGTCTTGCTTTTTAACATTCTACCTAACTCCCTCAACTGCTGCTGCAGTTGTTCACCCTCTGGTTGTTCACCCTCTCCCTTCAGAATGCTTTCTGCCTGTTCAGAGGTATCCCGGACCCTGGCACCAGGGAGGCAACTTCCATCCTGGAGTCTCTTTTACGCCCACAGAAGTGCCTATCTGTACCCCTAACTTTAAAGTCCCCTATAACCACTGCTCTAGTGCTCTTTGTCCTTGCCTTCTTAAGAACAGAGCCAGCTGTGGTGCCACCAGCCTGACTGCTGCTACTGTTATCCCCTGATATGTCATTCCCCCCCACCAACGGTATCCACAATGGTAAACTTGTTAGGGACGGGGACAACCACAGGGGATTCCTACACTGGCTGCCTGCCCCTTCTAGCAGCCACCCATCTATCTGCCTGCACCTTGGGTGTCACCACATCTGGGATTGATACAGTGCGACAACTGCATTCATATCCTGTTATCCTTGCTCCATAACTAGGAACACAGTCAATATTTTCTGCAGTAAAAGAAATTATGATCTCATATCAGCATGAAATGGTGCAGATGATTTGATTTGATTTGATTTATTGTAGTCACATGTATCTAGGCACAGTGAAAGCTTTGTTTTGCAAGCAGTACAGGCATATCGTAGCTCAGCCTTATTTTTCTTTCATGCCAAAATGAGGTTCCAGAGAATTTTTTGATTTGTCAAAATATGCTAGGCAACAATTCTTAGTTGACTATGTTGCATGATAATTATAATCCACACAGTGCCTTCCACTAGCCTACGTGTACAAATATAATACTAGGTACTTCATAGCCTTTCTGCTTTTCTAGTACATTATCAAAATGTTGGTGTAGAAGTCAATCTTTAAAGATATGAAAAGACCCCTCCAAAACCAGGGGCCAAATTATTTGCCATGTATAATAGTGAACTGCTAACATGGTTGTGGGTGGTTACCATTTTGAATTTCAGTTGAATTCAATGCAAAATGTGGACATGCAATAACATTTTGTACATCTTTTATGGCCCATATCACTTGCTTGATTTCTTGCATACAGTTATAAAGTACCAGTAAGTAAAACATTTAATTGTGGTGTGAAAAACTGAAGCTGACTAATAATGCAAATATAGTGTGTCATAGTTGTAAAGATGAATCATCTTGAATATCTAGCATATGCAAAAACATGACTTTTGGTTCCAGAAAAATTTATTGTCTTATCTAATTGCTCTACTTGTACGCCACAACTTACAGTATGTGAATATTTTTTTAAAAATCTTAAATGCATGCATTTTACAGCTATCATATCAACCATGAAAATGGTATTCATAGAACATAGAACAATACAGCGCAGAACAGGCTCTTCGGCCCTCGATGTTGCGCCGACCTGTGAACTAATCTAAGCCCATCCCCCTACACTATCCCATCATCATCCATATGCTTATCCAAGGACTGTTTAAATGCCCCTAATGTGGCTGAGTTAACTACATTGGCAGGCAGGGCATTCCACACCCTTACCACTCTCTGAGTAAAGAACCTGCCTCTTACATCTGTCTTAAATCTATCACCCCTCAATTTGCAGCTATGCCCCCTCGTACTAGCCGACATCATCATCCGAGGAAAAAGACTCTCACTGTCCACCCTATCTAATCCTCTGATCATTTTGTATGTCTCTATTAAATTCCCTCTTAGCCTTCTTCTCTCGAATGAGAACAGACCCAAGTCCCTCAGCCTTTCCTCATAAGACCTTCGCTCCAGACCAGGCAACATCCTGGTAAATCTCCTCTGCACCTTTTCCAATGCTTCCACATCCTTCCTGTAATGGCGCGACCAGAACTGTACGCAATATTCCGAGTGAGGCCGCACTAGCGTTTTGTACAGTTGCAGCATGACATCACGGCTCCGGAACTCAATCCCTCTACCAATGAAACCTAACACACCGTATGCCTTCTTAACGGCACTATCAACCTGGGTGGCAACTTTCAGGGATCTATGTACCTGGACACCAAGATCCCTCTGCACATCCACACTACCAAGAATCTTTCCTTTGACCCAATATTCTGCCTTCCTATTATTCTTCCCAAAGTGCATCACCTCACATTTATCTGCATTGAACTCCATTTGCCACCTTTCAGCCCAATTCTGCAGTTTACCCAAGTCTCCCTGCAACCTGCAGCATTCTTCCACACTGTCCACCACTCTGCCGACTTTAGTGTCATCTGCAAACTTACTAACCCATCCACCTATGTCTGCGTCCAAGTCATTTATAAAAATGACAAACAGCAGTGGTCCCAAAACAGATCCTTGTGGCACACCACTAGTAACCGGACTCCAGGCTGAATATTTTCCATCAACCACCACTCTTTGCCTTCTTTCAGAAAGCCAGTTTCTAATCCAAACTGCTAAATCTCCCTCAATCCCATGCCTCCGCATTTTCTCCGATAGCCTACCATGTGGAACCTTATCAAAGGCTTTACTGAAGTCATTCAACAATATAGAATGCATTGAAGCTCTAAATTGAAGATTTACTTCTGTGATATATGAAGAAATGGTAACTGTATTCAGTAGTCATCCATTTCTGTAGATTTTTTTTCCATTTGCTCACCACGGTCTCAACAGTGAAAATGCTGAAGGACTGGAAAGCTGTGGAAACTTGATGATAAGCATGGGGCTGGATGAACACAGCAGGTCAAGCAGCATCATAGGAGCAAGAAAACTTGACGTTTCGGGCCTAAACCCTTCATCAGAAATGGGGGAGGGGAAGAGGGTTCTGAAATAAATAGGGAGAGAGGGGGAGGTGGATAGAGGATGGATAGAGGAGAGGATAGGTGGAGAGGAGGCAGACAAGTTGAAGAGGCGGGGATGGAGCCAGTAAAGGTGAGTGTAGGTAGGGGGGTAGGGAGGAGATAG
>JAHRHZ010000075.1:24444611-24472797 GCA_024137785.1 Ginglymostoma cirratum
AGAAGGGTCTAGGCCCGAAACGTCAGCCTTCCTGCTCCTCTGATGCTACTTGGCCTGCTGTGTTCATCCAGCTCTACACCTTGTTATCTCAGATTGTCCAGCATCTGCAGCTCCTACTATCTCTGAAACCATCATACTCCTCTTTTGTTTTGTCCATTACTGTGATATCATTAGCAATGCATATGCATCAATGTACATTCTGTCTCTATAGTACTGGAATACACCTTGACGGACAAATAAACTCTTTAAGCAGTACCTTCCAAATGTTGATCTGAACGTAATGATGTCCTGAACTTCGTTTGTTATCTGTACCAAACGATATCTATGTTTGGTATCCAGGCTGGAGGACAACGTAGCTCCTGTGAACTCAGGATTCAACACCTCTACTGATGGAACTTTATGCATGTGTGCATCAATTAAGGGAGGGGATTGGACATCTTGGGTCTAGACATATGGTAATTGCATCATCTATCTTCAGTACGCACAAAATTGAGTGACATTAGTCTACTTGGTGATGGACATTACAGATGATATCATTTCATTTCTTGCTATCCAGCTCAAATGCAAGCTTTTCTTATATGTGAGTGTGAGGCTTTCTGGAATTTCATCTTTTGAGTTGAAATACAGCATTGCATTTGAAATTTCCTATGGCAGTGAACTTATCTACATACCATAAGATTGAAAGACGTTGGAGCAGAAGGAGAATACTTGGTCCATGAAATCTGCTCCACCATTGAATGAGATCATGGCTAATCAGCAAATCCTCAACTTTGTTTTCCTGCCTTGTTCCGATAACCTTTGATTCCATTACTGATTAGAAATCTATCTCAGCCTTAAATATACTTAAAGATATTGCCTCATCAGTCCTCTGTTGTAAATAGTTCCACAGATTTACTAACTTCTGAGAGAACAAAAAGTCCTTTTCATTGCTGTCTTAAATGGGTGACCTCTAATTCTAAGATTAAGCCCTGTCTGACAAACCTTATTGATTTTTTTCAAGACTAAGGTAGTTGACAAAGAAATGTCTATGGATGTTGTTTATGTGGACTTACAGAAGGCATTTGACAAAGTCCCAAATACTACACTGTTAACTAAGACGAAGAGCAACGATAATGGATAAGTACTCAAATGGCAGGATGTGACTAGTAGTGTCCTACAAAGATCAGTGTTAGGCAGAAAAAGCACCTGTTGTCATTCTACAGTACAAAACACAAGTCTCAAATGAGATAACGGAAACATTACTTTTCTACAAATGATAAGTACATAAACTACCATTACAAAACATGTTTTTATACCCAATAATGTTATGAGTACTACTGGGTCAATTATTTTAAAAAATTATTATGTATAATAGGAAATAACAGAAACTGTGGGGAATACTCAGCAAGCAACACAGTGTCTATGGTAGGAAAAACAAAGCTAACATATCAGGTGTCTTGGATCACAGGGTGTATCCAAGTGATTCCTTTGGATTTGGTTAAATATAATTAAGAGAAGACTCAACAACAGCAATTTGTTTAAATATGAATGTTTATTATGTAATAATAATAATGATAATAGTGGTAATAATAAATGGAAAAGAAAAGAGAAAAATCAATGTGTCTCACACCCTTCTGCCCATCGGAGACTCCTCAACGGTTGCTGGTCTGGAGGTTTAATTTTGTTCCTGGCACCATTCACAATTCCGTTCGGAGGCGAAGTCCAGCAACTTGGAATGAAACCCTCTCTCTCTTATACGGTGTAACAAACAGACAGTACAAAGAAATCAGATACAGAAGACAAAACTGCTTGCTAGTACAGAAAACACAGCCACAGAGAAACAAGCTGCTGGCGTCGTCTTCAGCTCGTAAAGGAATCATCACAGGACTCATTTAAGGTCATGCAGTTTGTCGACTATCATTAACTTGCCCAGCCTACTTTCCCAATCTTTACAGTCTATTTTCTCATGCAGCTGTTGAATATCATCATTAACTTTTAGCCCTTCAGCCTATCCTATACATCAGGTCAATGGCGGAGGTGAAATGAGTGAAGAAGCACTAAAAACAAGACAGAAAGATCGTGTGAAAGATGACAAAAAAACATTTGTGGGACAGAGCCAAAGAATCTAGGGCAGCATCATGGCTCAGTGGTGAGTACTGCTGCCTCACAGTGCCAGGGACCCGGGTTTGACTCCACCCTTGGGCAATTGTCTGTGTGCAGTTTGCACATTCTCCCCAGATCTGTGTGGGTTTCCTCTGGGTGCTCTGATTTCCTCCCACAATCCAAAGATGTGCAGGCTAGGTGGATTGGCCGTGCTAAATTGCCCGTAGTGTTCAGGGATGTGTAGATTAGGTGGGTTATAGGGAATGGTTCTGGGTGGGATGCTCTGAGGGTCAGTGTGGACTTGTTGGGCCGAAGAGCCTGTTTCCACACTGTAGGGATTCTATGATTCTATGAATGTTGTAATGTAATGAGAAGAGAATGTCCTGAGGAGATGTGACTGGTAGAATAATGAACAGCTGTTAGCCAAAATAAAGAAATCAGAAAAACAATGTTAATATTCAAATCTGCAAAGGAAAATTAGACAAATCAGGAGGCAAAGATTACAGACTGAAATTATTGATTTCAAAAAGCTAAAAAAGATAAAGGCCTGTTACTTGAGCTTGCATTCAACTCCACTGAAATGCCAAAGTAGGCCATGGACATAGATCTGAGTATGAGAGCAAGTCAGTTAATTAAAAGGGCAACCTGCTGATACATCAGGTCACAGTTGTGTTTTGTGCAGAGCTGTTCTGCAGAACAGTCACCCAACTTGTAATTGGCCTTGTCAACATAGAGGGATTGCAATATGAGCAGCAAATACAGTCCATTAATTTGAAAACTGTGCTGGTAAATTGCTACTTTCTGAAAGTGGTGCTGGAGCCTTGAGGATAGTAAAGAGAATGAGGGTAAAATGAAATGCTACATCCCTGTGCTTACGAGAAAAGATAGGTGGTATGTTGGAGGTGAATGAGGAGTGGGTCAAGGTGTCAGAAAATGGACAGTCCGTTCGCATTCAGGTAAGGGAAAGGTGTGATCGATATTACAGTGGAAATGGTGGAAATTGAATACAGGGGCTAGTGAGGTGAGAAAATGTGCTTTATGTCATGGTTCTATTAGAGAGGGGAAGACATAAGAGCAAAAGTACTAGAAATTGGTCATATACAGTTGAACACCCTTTCAGCCACACTACAGGGGAATCCGAGAAAGAAACAAGACATGTTACAAGTGCTGGTCTGCAAGGATGCATCATCAAAACAGATGCAACGGACAGCAAGAAACTGGGAGAACGGAATCCTTAGAGGATGCAATGAGCGAAGACGTGTAATTGATATAAATGTGGGAGTCAATGGACTTATTGTGAATGTTTGTTGATAGCTTATTCCCAGAAGTAAAGATAAATTGAAGAAGGTAACACTGCAGTCAGTGTGTTGAGGTTAAAGACTATGGAAGGCTGTTCCCTCAAAAAGTAAACTTCAAGTCATTTATGTATCTTACCTGTTTTTGAAGTATTTAGAAAGCAAGATTTACAACATGCAAGAAGATACAAACTGCAAATTGTAGCTCACTAAATTGGTTTCAGTGTTTTGCTTCCTTTGATATTTCTGCACTTCTATTTATATGAATTTCGAATGTTCTGAGAGGTTAATTAATATTACAAAATTAGTGAGCTATGAGTCATCTGGAATTGTGTCTCAATTTCAAAGATATTACAGTATTTGAACACAGAAGAATGAAAGGAAAGAACATCAGATATTTACATGGATTAAAATCTCATTGACCATTTTATATATTCATGATATTTATATAAAGATTTGTATACGTTCTTTCAATTACTTTCTGCCATGAGGTAAGAGGTTTTGGCATCCATGAGGTACTTTACTGAGAGAAAAACACATGAGCCTTTCCAGAGTCTAAATCCTTATTGAGCATTGGCACAAGCAGCAAATTTCTTGAGATCCAAATCTTAATTCTTGCAGATTTGTTCCATTTCTGACTCAGAACATAAATCAGAGTAACAAATAGGAATGTCTACTTGTAAATTATAATTATTTCTGTATATTGAATAATTTAATTAAATTTTACAACTTTGAAGCATTTAAAACACCTATAATGAATCACTGCACATATATTTATAAGTTTATAATGTGAGAACTGTTTTTGTACCTTATTCAATTGAAATCCAGTTGCTCTGCTCCCATTTACTTACTCCATCAATACTTATTTGTCATTTGCTACTCACATCTTGCAATCAGATGCAAAGTGACAGAGATTGACCATGTGAAAAAGTATGACCCTAACTTTTCCATAAACTGCAACATAGGTCCAAAGACAAAAAGAGCAAAGAGGCCTAGTGACGAAATGCATTATCATGAAGCCACATTCCTCTTTGATGTCACAAGAAGTTGAACGATTGGTGACTGTCTACCATCTACACAAAGCACTACAACACTTGCCAAGAATCCTTCAACAACAGCTTTTAAACAATCTCTATTCACATAGATGGATAAAGCCATATACTACCACCTGTAGGTTTTCCTCTAGCTCTACATCCTGACTTGGAACTGCATTTGTTGTTCCTTTGCTATTGTTTGGTTAAAGACATAGAATTCCCTCTCCTCCCTCTCTAAGAGCTTTGTGGGTTCACCTACACTATATGAACGAGAGCAGTTCAAAAAGACAGCTCACCAGAACCTTCCTAGGGGACAATAAGCGATGACATCTTTGAAGCATGACTTCCTCACATTGACTCTTGGTAATTTAAATAATGGGATTAGCATCAGAGGCATACATGATGACAATAATAATAATAATAATATGTCAGAGTCATGTGATTAAATAATGGTAGCTGGAAGGGACAGATACTCTAACCTAGTGTGAATATTATGTGTTTATAATCAAGCTGTAAACAAAATATAACGATGATACAGAAAACACCATAGACTCCAGCAGTATACTTTTACAGGGATACACAGTGCCAGACTCCAAATGCATAAAAGAAGTAAGGGTGAGATCATTCCATCAGCATCAATAAATAGACAGCTTGGGAGATTGTAATGATGCTGATAATTGTAACATGGCCAATGGGCTGGGCCAGAAGCTTCACGGTCCTGTTTGTTTTCTCCTTGAACATGTTAAGCAATATTAACTGGCTGCTGCACATATAAGAACAAAGAACAAAGAAAATTACAGCACAGGAACAGGCCTTTCGGCCCTCCAAGCATGCGCCGATCCAGATCCTCTATCTAAACCTGTCACCTATTTTCCAAGGATCTGTATCCCTCTGCTCCCTGCCCATTCATGTATCTATCTAGATACATCTTAAATGACGCTATCGTGCCCGCCTGTACCACCTCCACTGGCACCGCGTTCCAGGCACCTACCACCCTCTGCAAAAAGAACTTTCCACGCATATCTCCCTCAAACTTTTCCCCTCTCACCTTGAAATTGTGACCCCTAGTAATTGAGTCCCCCACGCTGGGAAAAAGCTTCTTGCTATCCACCCTGTCTATACCTGTCATGATTTTGTAGACCTCAATCAGGTTCCCCTCAACCTCCATCTTCCTAATGTAAATAATCCTAATCTACTCAACCTCTCTTCATATCTAGTGCCCTCCATACTAGGCAACATCCTGGTGAAACACCTCTGCACCCTCTCCAAAGCATCCACATCCTTTTGGTAATGTGGCGACCAGAACTGTACGCAGTATTCCAAATGTGGTCGAAACAAAGTCCTATACAACTGTAACATGACCTGCCAACTCTTGTACTCAATAGCCCATCCGATGAATGAAAGCATGCCGTATTCCTTCTTGACCGCTCTATCCACCTGCGTTGCCACCTTCAGGGTACAATAGACCTGAATACCCAGATCTCTCTGTGCATCAATTTTCCCCAGGGCTTTTCCATTTACCACACAGTCCGCTCTTGAATTGGATCTTCCAAAATGCATCACTTCGCATTTGCCTGGATTGAACTCCATCTGCCATTTCGCCGCCCAACTCTCCAATCTATCTATATTCTGCTGTATTCTCCGACAGTTCCCTTCAGTATCTGCTACTCCACCAATCTTAGTGTCATCTGCAAACTTGCTAATCAGACCACCTGTACCTTCCTCCAGATCATTTATGTATATCACAAACAACAGTGGTCCAAACACGGATCCCTGTGGAACACTACTGGTCACAGTTCTCCATTTTGAGAAACTCCCTTCCACTACAACTCTCTGTCTCCTGTTGCCCAGCCAGTTCTCTATCCATCTAACTAGTAAACCCTGGACCCCATGCAACTTCACTTTCTCCATCTGCCTACCATGGGGAACCTTATCAAATGCCTTACTGAAGTCCATGTATATGACATCTACAGCCTTCCCTCATGTATCAACTTTGTCACTTCCTTAAAGAATTCTATCAAGTTGGTAAGACATGACCTTCCCTGCACAAAACCATGCTGCCTATCACTAATAAGCCCATTTTGTTCCAAATGCAAATAGATCCTATCCCTCAGTGTTTTCTCCAGAAGCTTCCCCACCACTGACGTCAGGCTCACCGGTCTATAATTACCTGGATTATGCTTGCTAACCTTCTTAAACAAGGGGACAACATTAGCAACTCTCCAGTCCTCTAGGACTTCATCCATGCTCAAAGATGCTGCAAAGATATCTGTTAAGGCCCCAGCTATTTCCTGTCTCTCTTCCCTCACTAACCTGGGATAGATCCCATCTGGACCTGGACAATCAATAAATGGCTGATCACGTAAGTGAAATGATGAAAGCCTCTCACAAGCTCAAGTGAGCTTGCACTATCCAAACACGATGAGCAACCTAATTGGATAAGGTGCTGAAAAGCATCTTAAAAGTGTGATGGACCTAAGAGTCAAGATAGCAAAACATGCCAGATGATGGAATTAAAGGTTTTTTTTATTCATTCAGGGGATGATGGCAATGCAACATTTATTGCCCATCCCTAATTGCCCAGAGGGCAGTTAAGAGTCAATCACATTGCTGTGTGTCTGGAGTCACATGTTGGTCAGACCAGGTAAGGATTGCAGTTTCCTTCCCTAAAGGACATTAGTGAACCAGATGGGGTTTTCCCCAACAATCTATTCACAGTCATCATTAGATTTTTAATTCCAGATATTTATTGAATTCAAATTCCATAAACTGCCATGGCAGGATTCAAACCCGGGTCCCCAGAACATTATTTGGGTCTCTGGATTAACAGTCCAGCGATAATACCACTTGGCCATTGCCTGCCCTTTTGACACAGCACTGGGGACTTTAATGCAGGAAGTGGAAAGGAGGAGCAAAATGATACTCAAAGTTTGGGGACTTGTCCACCCTAATGCGTTTTAGAATACCCAACATTTCCCCCCCTCCTTATGCTGATTTGAGCTATAGTAATCAAACATCTATCCCTAACCTCAACATCTGTCATGTCCCTCTCCTCAGTGAATACCAATGCAAAGTACTCATTAAGAATCTCACTCATTTTCTCTGACTCCTCGCATAACTTCCCTCCTTTGTCCTTGTGTGGGCCAATCCCTTCTCTAGTTACCCTCTTGCTCCTTATGTATGAATAAAAGGCTTTGGGATTTTCCTTAACCCTGTTTGCTAAAGATATTTTATAACCCCTTTTAGCCCTCTTAATTCCTCGTTTCAGATTGGTCCTACTTTCCCGATATTCTTCCAAAGCTTAATCTGTTTTCAGTCGCCTAGACCTTATGTATGTTTCCTTTTTCCTCTTTGCTAGTCTCACAATTTCACCTGTCATCCATGGTTCCCTAATCTTGCCCTTTCTATCCCTCATTTTCACAGGGACATGTCTGTCCTGCACTCTAATCAGCATCTCTTTAAAAGCCTCCCACACATCAAACGTGGATTTACACTCAAACAGCTGCTCTCAATCCACATATGTTACTTTATGAATCAAAAAAATTGAGTTGAACTTTACACACTGTCCTGCGATGCACCATGTTGGACTCTCTCTTTTGCCTTTTCATCATTTTTATTGTTGACGACATTCACACATTGTGTGTGAAGGCAGCCAGACTATGTTTGCATCTATAAATGGTGCTTAACAAGTCCTTAACAATGAGCTGCAAGTTAAATAAGTTTGGTGCTGTGAGGAATTAGAAAGAAAAGCAAAAATTAATATATACTTAGCATATTTGTTGCCTTCAATTTTTCATCCTGACAACTCTTGTCTTGATGAACTTTGTAATGAGAATATTTAAAAGGCTGCTTTAAAAGAAGACAATGAATTGATTTTTCCAATTTGCTAAACTAAAGAAAGGACGTATTATAATTTTGAATAAAAGATTAACAAAAAAGAATTATAAATCAAATGACAGTGACAAAATCAGTAATTGTCTCGTACAATTAAAGTAGAATGATTACAAGCAGAATTTGATAGCCCCCATCCTACCCCCTTCAACATACATCTGGAGATTGTGATTCACAACTAACTTAGCGCATTCCTTCTGTTGCAGACAGCACACAAACTCCAGACTACCTTCTTATTTAAATAATTATAGCCTGCAACAATCAATAAATGGCTGATCACGTAAGTGAAATGATGAAAGCCTCTCACAAGCTCAAGTGAGCTTGCACTATCCAAACACGATGAGCAACCTAATTGGATAAGGTGCTGAAAAGCATCTTAAAAGTGTGATGGACCTAAGAGTCAAGATAGCAAAACATGCCAGATGATGGAATTAAAGGTTTTTTTTATTCATTCAGGGGATGATGGCAATGCTGGCTAGGCAACATTTATTGCCCATCCCTAATTGCCCAGAGGGCAGTTAAGAGTCAATCACATTGCTGTGTGTCTGGAGTCACATGTTGGTCAGACCAGGTAAGGATTGCAGTTTCCTTCCCTAAAGGACATTAGTGAACCAGATGGGGTTTTCCCCAACAATCTATTCACAGTCATCATTAGATTTTTAATTCCAGATATTTATTGAATTCAAATTCCATAAACTGCCATGGCAGGATTCAAACCCGGGTCCCCAGAACATTATTTGGGTCTCTGGATTAACAGTCCAGCGATAATACCACTTGGCCATTGCCTGCCCTTTTGACACAGCACTGGGGTCTTTAATGCAGGAAGTGGAAAGGAGGAGCAAAATGATACTCAAAGTTTGATTATGGCTGTTGCTAGGACTACAACAGTGCTGCCAGGAAAAAGTGTTATGGATGCCAGACTAAAATTTATCTGAACATTTTGGGTGGGGAAAGACTTTAGGGAGGAAACAGGGGAAGGACGGGTGTCAGGCCTCGGATGCTGGTAGGGAAATGACAGGGTGGGAAGGATAATGTTAATTGTGGAACTGGTGCCCTTGATGTAGAGAGGATACTTCTAAAGGAGATAGTAGGATCTGCCGATGCTGGAGGCTGAGATAACAAGGTGTAGAGCTAGATGAACACAGCAGGCCAGGCAGCATCAGAGGAGCAGGAGAGCTGATGTTTCGGGTCTTGACCCTTCTTCAGAAATGGGGGATGGGAAGGGGGCTTTGAAATAAATAGAGAGGGGGAGGCAATAATAGAAGGTGGGTAGAGGAGCAGATAGGTGGAAAGAAGATGGACATGTCAAGGAGGCGGGGATGAAGCCAATAAAGGTGAGTGTAAGTAGGGAGTTGGGATGGGGGTTGGTCAGTGAGGAGGGAGGGGTGGGTAGGTGGGAGGGAAGATGGACAGGTCAAGGAGGCAGAGACAAGATGGGCTGGTCTTGGGAGGAGGTCAGGGGTAGGGAGATCTTGAAGCTTGTGAAGTCCACATTGAGACCATTGGGCTGCAGGGTTGCCAAGCGGAATATGAGGTGTTGTTCCTCCAGCCTTTGGGTGGCATCGTTGTGGCACTGAAGGAGGCCCAGGATGGACATGTCGTTCAAGGAGTAGGAGGGAGGGTTGAAGTGGTTCGCGACGGGGAGGTGTAGTTGTTTGTCACGAGCTGAGCATTGGTGCCCCACAAAGCGGTCTTGAAGCCTCCGCTTGGTTTCCCCGTTGTAGAGGAGGCCACCTCAGGAACAGCAAATACAATATACCACATTAGCAGATGTGCAGGTGAATATCTGTTTAATGTGGAAGGTTTTCTTGGGGCCTGGGATGGAGGTGAGGGGGGAGGTGTAGGGGCAGGCATAGCATCTCCTGCGGTTGCAGGGAAAAGTGCCAGGGGTTGATGGGGCTAGTGTTCCACATATCCTACAAAGAGGCAGACATAGCTTGGGCCTATGCAGGTACCCATGGCCACCCCTTTTGTCTGAAGGAAGTGGGGGGAGTTGAAGGAGAAGTTGTTAAGGGTAAGGACGAGTTTGGTTAAGTGAATAAGGGCGTTGGTGGAGGGGGACTGGCCGAGCCTGCGGGCGAGGAAGAAGTGGAGAGCCTTTCGGCCATCTGCATGGGGAATGCAAGTATATAGGGACTGGATGTCCATGGTGAAGATGAGGTGTTGAGGACCAGGGAATTGGAAGTTTTGGAGGAGTTGGAGGGCATGGGTGGTGTCACGGACATAGGTGGGGAGTTCCTGGACCAGGGGGGAGAAAATGGAGTCAAGATAAGTAGAGATAAGTTTGGTGGGGTAGGAGCAGGCAGAGATAATGGGTCAACCAGGACAGTCGGCTTATGGATTTTGAAAAGGAGACACCCGCATGGGCCCAAACTATGCCTGCATCTGTGTAGGATACGTGGAACGGTCCCTCTTCCGCAGCTACACTGGCCCCATCCCTCACCTCTCCCTCTGTTATATCGATGACTGTATTGGCACCGCCTCATGCTCCCATGAGGAGCTTGAACAGTTCATCCACTTTACTAACACCTTCCAACCCAACCTTAAGTTCACCTGGACCATCTCTGATACCCTTCTCTCCTTCCTGGACCCCTCTGTCTCGATCTCTGGTAACCATCTGGAAACTGATACCTATTTCAAGCCCACCGACTCCATCAGCTACCAAGAATACACCTCCTCTCACTCACCTTCCTGCAAGAATGCCATCCCCTATTCCCAATTCCTTCTCCTCCGCTGCATCTGCTCCCAAGATGAGGCATTCCACTCCCGTACATCCCAGCTGTCCTCGCTTTTCAAGGACTGCAATTTCCCATCCATCGTGGCCGAAAACCGCATCTCTCACATTTCCGCACCTCAGCCCTCACACCCCCTCCCGCAATAAAAACAAAGACAGAATTCCCCTCGTCCTCACGTATCACCCCGTCAACCTCCAGATTCAACGCATCATCCTCTGTCACTTCCGCCACCTGCAATCTGACCCCACTACCAAGGACATTTTTGCCTCCCCACCCTTATCTGCCTTCTGGAGGGAACATTCTCTCCGTGACTCCCTCGTCCGCTCCACACTCCCCACTAACCCCACCAACCCTGGCACTTTTTCCTGCAGCTGCAGGAAGTGCTACATCTGCCCCCACACCTCCTCGCTCACCTCCATCCCAGGCCCCAAGAAAACCTTATTTGCCTCTCCCACGATTACCATGTCTACTATTTTTACATTTTACTGTTTTTATTTTATTATTGTGTCTTTGTTTCTCTTTCCTTTGTCACTATGCTTAGATTCCCACTCCCATGCTATTTGAATTTAACTTTCAGAGGTAACATAATGCTCACAGATGTGTTTCAGCTTCAGCTGTATCAATGTCTATGAATTGGTTCTTGAAATGAAGAGCATCACTTTACTCAAATTTAAAACCTCCTCTCTTCACACTTGCCCAAGTCCCCACCCAACCCATCTCTCTGATTCTGCATCTTCTCAGGTTATCCCCTCGGCCCTGGTAAGTAGACATGCCAGTTGGGTAGTGCACTGACTGCATCCCCAAAACACCCTATGGAATCCAGGGTGTTGCTGACCATTGATGACACTCCCCTCACACACCCTTGAACGCTTTCATTCCCACGTTCTACATAAAGTCGCCTCCTTCAGTATTTCCATCCCATCTGTATGTCAGCAATCTGCCTCCAAACACCATGATCCTGCACCCCCCAATCTTTCTGCCACAGCACAGACACCCTTGATGACACTCCTGGTGACACCTCCTTGACTTCTATTGGATGGGCCATGGCCTGACTGACTGACTGACTGGGGTCCATCCCTTGAGCAACTTAGCTGGACAGCCCTGAGCAACGAATGACCAAACCTGACTGATATGTGTACAGCTCATAATTCCATGAACTGCTTGCACTGGTCTCATAGCACTGTGAACAATTTCCCAGACTGAAGAGGCATGGGTTCCCTGATTGTGGCTACTGTAAGTGGATTGAAATGTGCCACGATGGTGTAGAGAGGCTGGCGTGTGTCAGATGCCAGCATCTGTGTACGTAAGGTGTATGCACTCACGGTCCTTAAAGACTGATGTCTGGTTTCCGAGATGGACAGTAAATTGGAGTCGGCAGCTATCTGGTCTCATTTAAGTTGGGAATTCCTGGCTTCTAGTTCCTATCCAAGAGTACAGGAGTATGGGATCCAGTATGTTAATGAGCTGAGATTATGTAACAATGAGAGATAATTCCCATTCTTGTGTTTTGACCTCCAAAACATAGTTTGACTCGTTGCTCCTGACAGTGAGAAAGGCTTCACTCATGTTTTCATGCAATTCTCCCAAATTAGTCACCATAGTTCACATAATTCATGGTTTGGGAATATCCTGGCCATGTTTTAAAAATCTTTTGGGATTTTTTGAAGGTGTTACAAACAGAATTGATAAAGAGGAGTCAGTGAACATTTCCCCATAATTCAATTTCATTTTGCTTTTAGATATTTATTCATTTATATTTTGAGTGTTATTATTGCATTTGACAAGCACATTGCAAACTACAGTCAAAATTCATTAATGAAAAAGAATGCTAAAGTAACATAAGTAGAATTACCAAATTCAAAGTAGTGGAATTCATTTCATGCTTTTTCATTTTAACTCCCTAATATTTTCCAAAATATATATTTTCTAGATTAAGTCAATTTTGGGATAGCACATGGGAGGGCCAACTTTTTAAATAAATTATAACAATTGGCTAGGTAAGCCAAATTACATGTTTCTGAATTATAAAATTCACATTCTTCAAATAAAACTCTCTGACAGTTAAGTAAATCTTTTGTTCCCTTTTGTTATCCTTCAGTTCACAAATGCAGAAAATAAGAAATTAACAGTAAGGTACCAGAATAAAACATCTTGGCAGGCTGGCTGCGGGGGCCTTTGGGAAGTGGTGGTTGTGGGGTTAAGCTCTGGAGAGGGGATACATAGGCTTACAAATTAAAAGAATAAAGCAGCAGACAAGACAATTATTTAAGTAATGATACCCAGAGTGGGACGGGAAACGACTGAGTATACAAGAAGTAAAAAAGGATCAAATGAGGAAAAAAAATTTCAAAGAGGTAAAATTAACGGTTCTTTACTTAAAATAATATAATATTTGGAACAACATCAATGAATTGGGGGTAGTGCAGTGGCTCAGTGGTTAGCACTGCTGCCTCAGCACCAGGGACCTGGGTTTGATTCCACCCTCAGGCAACTGTCTATGTGGAGTTTGCACATTCTCGTCGTGTCTGTGTGAGTTTACTTTGGATTCTCTTGTTTCCTCCTACAGTCGAAAGATGGTTAGGTGCATTGACCATGATAAGTTACCCCGTAGTGTTCAGGCATGTGCAGGCTACTTGGGATAGTCATGGGAAATGCAGATTACGGGGATAGGGTGGGTCTGGGTAGGATGCTCTCTGGAGAGTCAGTGTGGACTTGATGGCCAAATAGCCTGCTTCCACACTGAAGGGATTCTATGAATTGATGATACAAATAGAGGTTAATGCATATGATTTTATAGCTATTAAAGAGACGTGGTCAAAGGACATTGTAATTGGGAACTAAATATTCAATATGTGAATGTTCAAAAGGTCAGACAGGAAGGAAATAGTGGTAGTGTAGCCTTGTTAGTACAAGATAGAATAAGTACAAGAGTAAGAATTTATCTTGGATTACAATATGTAGAATCTATATGGGTTGAGGTAAGAAATAACAAGACCTCATGCTGATTATACCTTTTACCCGTACAGGGCCATTCCTGTGGTTTCAACTCCAAACTTCATCCCCAGAAGCAAACAGCCTCTCTCAATTAGAGGAGTCTTATGTCTGGCATTGGTGTTCCTGATGCCATTTCACCCTCTCCCTGGTCCAAAAAGATCAGATTTAACCTGGTGGAGTCTTCTTCCCATTAGCAACTCTGCTGGGGCTGTTCCTGTGGTTGCATGAGAGTTGGTCCTGTAATCAAACAATAACTGTGACAGTTTAGTATTGAGTGAAGCTATAGGCTGTTTCTTTGAGCTTGCCTTCAAAGTTTGGACTGCTCTTTCCACCAGGCCATTGGATGATGGATAGTATGGAACTGTCCTTACATGCCAAATGCCATTCAACTTTAGGAAATGCTCAAATTCTCTGCTGGAAAATGATGGCCCATTGTCTGTTACCAACACCTCAGGGAGTTCGTATATTGGAAAAGATGCTCGCAACTTTTCAGTCATCTTCTTTGCGTTCAACAAGTGAACTCTACGTGCATCCAGCCATTTTGAATGGGCATCCACAATGACTAAAAGCATACAGCCCATGAAAGGACCAACATACTTCACATGTAACCAAGTCCAGGGTTTATTTGGCTGGTGGAAATTTTTGTTCTTGTTGGCACTCTGGCACTGCATCACCAACGCAGCCATGTCTGCATCTAATTCTGTACACTAGACCTAACTTCTCGCCAATATTTTCATTTTGGAAATTGCTGATTGACCCTGATGGAGTTCAGCCAGTATCTGGTGGCATGCTTTGCTTGGGACAATTACTCTTGCTCCCCATAATAATATGTCGTCCTCTATGGTGATCTTGTCTCACTGGGTCCAGAAAGGTTTCAACTCTGGTTGTGAAGACTCTTTTGTTTTGCCCCTCCCCATCAGCTGTTTTAATTTTGCCAGGATGGGATCATTTGTGTCTGCAGTCTGATATTGTCAGTTGTGACTGGAAGGATGTCCAGAAATTTTAAAACCGGAATGGGCTCTTCCAGTGGTGGCAGCACTGGTGGTGTTTCTGCCTGTGGGAGGTGGCTCAAAAAGTCTTCTGCATTTGCCACTTGTTCTTCCAGCTGGTGTTCCAACTTTAATTGTACACAATCGGAATAAGAGCCCACCGCTGAATTTGACCTGAAGCTATGGGTGGCACGGCTTTGTCCTCTTTAAGTAGCCATAGCAAGGATTTGTAGTATGTTACTCTTACAAATTTATGTCCGAAGGGGAAAACCAAGCTGGAACTTTTTCACACCAAAGATGACTGACAAACCTTTCCTCTCTATCTGGCTGTACCTTCATTTGGCATCAGCCAAAGTCTGGGATGCATATGCAATCAGGAGTACTTCTCTGGTGGGCCACCAGTGTGCCAACACTACCCCAAAACCGTATGGGGAGGCATCACGTGTCAGCACCACATCTCACTTGGTAATGTAGTGCGCCAACACCTTGGACAATGATAGCTGCTTCTTCACTTCCCTAAAGGCTACATTTTGGCTATGAGACCATTTCCAAGGCTGACCTTTTCACAATAGCAAATGTAGGAATGCCAGGGTTGAAACCAGGTTACGTATGAATCTTTCCTAATAATTCACCAGCCCAAGGAAAGCTTTAAGCTTCATTGCAGAGGTGAGAGCTAGGGCACCTTTGATCGCCCTCATTTTACCTGATCTTGTCCTCTCTGTAGTCCAAGTTGGTCACATGGAGTGCCTGGAACACACAATTTTTCCCTCGTAAGGCATAGGGCAGCCTTGGAGAAATATTTAAGCACTCTATCTGAATTCTCTAAATACTTTTGTTGGTCTTCCCTGTTAATAGCACGTCATCCAGACAAATGGTGACCTGGGGTAGATCTTGTAAAATGTTCTCCATTGTCCACTGGAAAATGGTGCACAATTGATGATACCCCAAATGGGTATTAATTGTAGCATGCCTCTGGGAATCCCCATCTAATTGCAATTGCTGGTATGCATGGCTCTTGTCTGGATTTGTGAATGGCAGCCCCCTCTCCCCCACCAGTTTTGCGCATAATTCTTCAAGGCAAAGGATTGGGTGTTTATCTAGCTGTGAAAAGTGATTCATCGTTTATTTGAAATCCCCACAAACCAACCTACTGGGCTTCACAATTGATATGACCAATGCTGCCCGTTCCACAAACTCTACTGATCTGATCATTCCTTCATTTCCCAGCCTCCTGATTCCTGCCTTTACTTTAGCATGTAAGGCAAATTGCACTGGGTGGGCCTTACAGAATCGTGGAATTTCTTCCTAGTCAACAAGTAAGGTGGTCTTGACCCATTTGATTGTCCCTAGACCTTCCTGAAAACTTCCGTGTATTTAATTAAGACTTCACTCAGACAGCCATTTTCTAATTAAAAAACGTTGAGCCAATCAGTTGAATCTGTCTCAAACAATTTTACCCCGTACAGCTTGGGCCCGAACTTTTTGCTACAGGGATTTGCTGGCAACAGTCGTCTTTGAATTGTGGCAAGCATTTCTGGCATCATGCCGCTATTCGGGAAGCTTGGCTCATTCAAGCCTGCTGTTGAAGAGTGGATCCAGTATGTGGAAAGAATGTGTTATTTTTTTCTGGGCAAATGACATTGGGCAAATGAAAAGCAACAACTACTTCTCATGACAGTGTGTTGACGCATAGCTTTTTCAGTTATTAGGAGCCTAAATTTCCTGGATACACGCGATACTAAAACCTTTCAAGAGTTGACGGATTTAGCTAAGGAATATTATGACTCCAGGTGTCCTCTGATCCTGAGACACTCTTGATGGTGACTGAACCACTTGCTTCTCATAAAAAGTTGTACCCTTCACGGGTTAAGTTTCCCTGGTACACATTCTCAGCCTGGCTGAGGTCATATGCAACCCTAAGGGTTGGAGCCCAGAACAATTTGTGGTAAAGGCTGGTTCTGCGATCTCTAAAACAGCTGTGCTGGTATTGACCTCCATTAGAACTGGATGACCATTTAACTGAATGTTTATTTTGATTGGTTCTGATTTGCATGTTGCTAAGCAAGTTAACTATTCCAATTGAGCTGTAGGTGGACTTTCCAGGGTTTGCACGCTCCTGGATACCGGTCTATGAGTTCTCTTACTCAAATCAGGCCCAGCAGGAATCTTTTTCTGAAGAAGGATCCTGACCCAAACCGTCAACTTTCCTGCTCCTCTGATGCTGCCTGACCTGCTGTGTTCCTCCAGCTCCACATTGTGTTATCTTTGACTCCAGCATCAGCAATTCTTACTATCTCCAGCAGGACTCTTTTGCTGCTTTGAATCCGCATAACAACAGTAACTACAATAGCCTGCTGGTCTGGATCCTCAAGAAAATTTTAACCTTTTCACTGGGGTTTGGCTTATTTTTGGGGTTTTGCTGTGGGCTGACCTCGAGTTCCTTTGTTCAAGATATGGCCTGAGTGAGGCTGTGCAATTGCCTTCACTCAAATGGTGTTCCCTAAGTTCAGTCCACTTCCATCGGCCTACCCTGTAACTCATAAGCTTCTCTTGCCATATTTTCTAACATTATAGCCATTTGTTGAAAGTTTAGTTGGGCTTCAGCCAGTAGGCATTTATGCATGGTCACATCATTAATCACATATACCAAACAGACTCTCAGCGTCTCACTCAGGGTTAAACTAAAATCACATGGCTCTGCCAGTTGTCTTAACCTTGTCAAAAATCCTGATATTGATTCCTTTGGTTCTCAAACTGCCCAGTAAACTCAATAGTGACTCAGAATTAGAGAAGACTTGGTATCATAATTTATTCTTGAAAGGTCTTAGTATCTGGTGTCCCCAGGAAAGTTAGGCCCATAATAACCCAAAAAGCTGTGGGTCCACTCATTGTCAGGAGAATTACTCATTGCTTTTTGTCTGCCCCAATGTCATTTGCCCAGAAAAAATAATGCATTCTTTCCACATACCAGGCCCAGTCTTTGATGGCAGGATTGAACGAGTCAAGCTTTCCAAATACCGGCATAATGTTAGAAATGCTTACCCAAATTCAAAGATGTCTGTTGCGAGCAAATCTCTTCAAGCGTGTGTTTTTCTCTCATCACCACTGAAAAAGGTCCACAAAGGCCAGTAACCTGTCACCAAGTCACCCTTTATTTACACGTGCTTAGTCATGACACTGACCACCTAGCACAAATAACTCCTGGAGTAAGGAGAAACCCTGACACTCCTGCTTATATCTGTCCGCCAGGATGCCCTGATTGAACAAGGTTGACAGCTCCAATCAGGGATAACAAGCATGGGGCTGGATGAACACAGCAGGTCAAGCAGCATCATAGGAGCAGAATCAGGGAACTCACATTCTATGAGATCCACCTGGCTGACATCATTCCAATCACTACAGTGAGATTTGAACTCAGGAATTCAGACCTTTGCCTCAGCCTCTGAATTAATAGTGTAACAATAATACCACTGTGCTATTGCCTCCCCATCAATGCAGTAACATAATATTACCACTGATCCCAGTATCCCTCACTGCACTCCTTAATGTATGCTCAATCTGCCCGTTTTCTTCTACCACTAATGATTGTTGAGGTAATTTAACACTGTGTGGATGCTTCGCTGACACAGATCAAAATACAATAAATTTGATTGACAATAACATGGATAATAATGTTATCACACAACCCAGATTTAAAAACATTAATTGTGATTCTGTCAGAGGGCTGGAGGTCTAAATCAAGGCCTGCTGCAATTTGCTTTGTCAAGCCTCAGACAAGAATGTACATTTTTGTTCACAATTTTCAGTTCTCTACTGCCAACTTTTTATATGTCCTTTTCATTAAAATGAGCAAAGAACGAAATGTAATGATTTTCTATTTTATAGTCATTAAACTTAATGTAAGAAGAATCAAGCAATGAGATGAAGTAGTGGAGGCTGGTACAAAATGACAACATTTAAAAGGCATCTGGATTGGTATTTGAATAGGAAGGGTTTAGAAGGATATGGGCAAATGCTGGCAAATGAGCCTACATTTAGCATGGACAAGATGGGCCAAAGGTTGTGTTTCCATGCTCTACCACTCTATGACTCTAACTTTACAATATTTCAAATACTCCAATCTCGATCAAATCATCAAATGCCAAAGATTCAGTTGTCCCAGAATATAGCTTAACTGCTTATGCCTCATTGAAAGTTTACAGGAGAGAACTTTCCAGTTATCTTGATCATTCTAACAAAAATAAATGCTGTTACTGCCGTAAATCACCTGATTAATCTGAAGCAGAGAAATTCTGATGCTACTTTTCATTCTTGACTTCTAAGCAAACTTCTTCACAACAAACAATTGGTTACTTTGGATATGATTTCCTCTGGCTCTAATAAGTAAGTGACAGCTTAGACACAACAGGAAGACCACTTGTGAGTATTTTTCAACTTTTGCGCTGGCATAAAACTGGGCTATCAGATTGAAACATGCCCATTTCAACTTTCTTTTCCTTTCAATAGAAGTAAAGCTAGGGGAGTGTGCATAAAAACTATCATATTGTAATATAATTTATTAATGAATGTCAAATATTATGGGCCTTTATCACATTCACTGCTGCTTTTGCAGTCAGGGGTTGAACAATAATGTATCATCAGCAGAGCATAGTGAGATTTGTGAAATAGATTTGAAGAAAGCTTCAGCATTTTGTTTCTGAAAGCATAATTACTTTGAAGTTTTGGGAACTACAAATCATAACTGCTATATTGAGTTTTGCCTGGCTGAGGTATAGTGCCACGACAAATTCCTCTTTCCATTCTGAGCCTAAGGGCCTTTCTAATTATCAGTCACAGAGAATAAGAACATTAGGTCAAATGAACAAGGAACAGAGGTTGGCAATTCGGCCCCTCAATCCGGCTCTGCCATTTATATGACATGGCTGATCTAAATGTAACCTCAAACCCATTACTCATTACCCCTGAAAACTTTCACCTCTTGCTTAACAAGAGTCTATTTATCTCTGCCTTAGGGAAAAATCTACTTAACATGGTGTTCACTAATTACCTATCGAGGATGTGTCCATCCATGACTGTATTGGTAAGATGAGTTAGGGTGGAGGCTAGATGTCACCTTCACATTGAGGGTGCACCCCATCATGCCCTCCAACTGCTAAACAGCACAGACTTTAAACATGTCTCGCAAATCAAACTGGCATCCATAAGGCACTGTGGGCCATCAAGAGCAACAGAATTGTAGTCAGCTACAAATTTAAACTTCATGGCCCAGCATATGCCACTTGTTTCACTACCACCAAGTAGGGAGATCAACCCTGGTTCAATGAAGAATGTAAGAGGCAATGCCAGGAGCTCCGCTAGGCTTACCTAAAAATCAGATGTCATTCTTGTGAAGTTACAACACATGACTACTTGTTTGCTAAGCAATGGAAACAGCATGAGACAGGCAGAACTAGGTGGTCCCTTAACACATGGAGCAGATCTAAATTCTGCAGATGTGAGTGATGGAGTTGGAGCTTCCACAAATATCTTCAACCTCAATGATGGGAAGCCCAGCACATCAGTGCAAAGGTCAAGGCTGAAGTATTAGTATTCAGCCAGAAGTACAGATTGGATGATCCATCTCAGCCTCCTCACAACGTTCGCAGCATCCTGCGTGTCAATTAACAATGAATTCAATTCACTCCACGTGATATCAAGAAATGATTAAAGACATTGGATACTGCAAAGACTACTGACCTGACAACATTCTGGCTGTAGTATTGAAGACTTGAGCTCCTGAATTAACTGTGTCATAGCCAAGTTCTTTGAATACACCTACAACAATGGCATCAACCCAATGATGTGGAAAATTACCCAGGTATATCCTGTGCCCAAAGAGCAAGATAAACCAAACCCAGCTAATTACCACCCTGAGGTTGTTGACTTGCTCGCTGAGCTGGCTTGTGGGCATTCAGACATTTTGTCATCATGGTAGGTAACATCATCAGTGAGGCCTCTGATGAAGCAATGTTATTCTACTATGCTTGGAATTAATACTGTCTCATCTGTTATGCTGAGTTGTATCATTTCCGGTTTTGTATGGGTTTGTACATGGGGTCCAACTCTATATGTTTGTTGATTGCATTATGGGTGGAGAACCATGCCTCTAGGAATTCCCGTGTGTGTCTATGTTTAGCTTGGGCTACTATGGTTACCTTGTCCCAGTTAAACTGATGACCTTCATTGTGCGAGTGTACTGATGTTAGGGAAAGCTTGTTGTGTCATTTTGCTGCTGGCTGATGTTCGTGTATTCTGATGGCTAGTTTCTTTGCTGTCTGTCCGATGTAATTTTTGCGGCAGTAGTTGCATGGTATTTTGCAAACTATTGAGATGTTATTGGGATAACATCCCATTGATTTCTATATTCTCTATAATTTAATGCTCTTTATCTGCTTACACAGAGGTACACAGACACTGCCTTAAAACTTGCTGCCCGACTAGAATTAGGTATAAACTTTGTAAATCTTTATCTTCCTGCACAGGGGTATGTGGAAACTGTCTCAAATAAGATCAGGTGGGAAGCGTTTGTAAAGGTGTGAGGCTTCTGAAATCCTGTAAAGTATGTAACTTCTGTTTCTGCTAAAGGGGCCAAGGTGCTGACTTTTGTTCAAGCCAGACACTTCGGCGGCTTGAAATTACATTCTGTCACTTCGGCAACTTGAAATTGCCTCCCGTCGTTAGCAGTCACTTCGCGAACGGTCAATACTGTATCCTGCTCTCTTTATGTTTTCAATGTAGTAATTGTTTTTGTATCATGTCATTGTCTGATGTAATGATTGTTTCATGTATCATGCCATTGTGAGATGTAAAATTGCTTTATGTATTATGTACTCGATAAGGTATAAAAAGCGGGGACTGTCCACTGCTCAGAGACAATCGCTTACGATACTCTGCATTCTGTGCCAGGTTGAGTACAGTGATCCTCCACGGCTTGTACTTGCTTTGTAATAAAGGATTTGTGTTTTTCTAAACAGGTCAGTGTCTTGTTATTGCATCAAGTTCGTGAGGGTCTCTGAAAACAAACGTAACACTATGTTGGTTCTGCAACAAGAAATTGGGGTTAAAACTCTCTGTTGGTTGGAGTCATACCCAGAACAAAGGAAGATCATTGTGATCGTTGTGAATCAATCATCTCAAACCAAGGATATTACTATAGGAGTTCCTCAGAGTAGTATTCTAGGCCCAATGTTCTTCAGCTGCTATTTAGTGATCTTCTCTTCATTATAAGGTCAGAAGTAGGACAATGTACAGCACAACTCATGATGCTTTAGAAAATGAAGTTGGCTATGCATATATGCAGTGAGTCCTGGATAATTCGGGTTTGGGTTGATAAGTGGATAGTGACATTTACTGAACAAGCGCTGGTCAATGACCATCACCAAAAAGAGAGGAACTAAATATCACCTCTTGATTCACTGACAATACCATTGTTATTACCCCCACCATCAGCCTCCTAGAGGCTATCATTTACTCAGAAACTGAATTGGAACAGCTTAGTTAAGAGCAGGTCATCAGTGAGGAATTCTGCAGTAAGTGACTCACCTCTGATTCCTCAATACCTGTCCTGACCTGCTGGGATGGTGACAGAATGCTCTTCTCTTGGCTGCACAAAACATTTCAGAAGCTTTACACTATCCAAGACAAAGTATACCACTTTATTGACACCTATGCACCACCATCAAATTACATTCCCTTCACTACTGACACACAATGGCAGCACAAGATGCATAGCCATGCCTCACCATGGCTCTTTCAACAATACCATCGAAACATGCAACCTCTACCATCAAGGACAAAGGGACCAGATGTATGTTAAGATTATAGCAGTTCAAAAAGATAGCTCAGCAGCATGTTTTCCAGAGGAATTAGGGATGAGCAATAAATGATTGTCTTTTCATCAATATTTATATCCCATGAAAAATAGAAAATATATTATGAATACATTAGAGACTGACATAGAATTAGGATCAGTTCATTTTTAGTCACAAGAAGCGAATGGGGTATAGTTCAGATGGAAAGGATAATCTGTGTGCCAACTCACTAAAGGAAGATATTATATAGCTTAGCTGCAGAGGACTCAGGTGAGAATGTTAATGGGTAGAATGAAGGAGAATTCTGATGAGCAAGTAAATCACTGTCAAGGAGATTTGAGGCATTCAGCTTCAATTTGGCACAGACGTTTGAAGCATATTGTTTCCAGCATGGATCAAGTGGCCGACTCCACAGCACCACTTTCATACCCAGATGTAATATGTGATAACAATGTCACAGCTTACTCTAAAGAATATTTAGAAACCAATCAATGTCTAGTGCTATGGTGAAAACTCAGACTGAGATTACCAGAGCCATGTTTATAGTGTTTTGTAAGCACTGACTACTACTTTCTTGGCTGCACATTACAGTGGTTAAAGGGACATACATACTGTCTCATCAGATTTTCTATGTGTCCTCCAACTAGATTGCTGAGCCATTGCCCTAGGGGAGAGAATGGCTCTGTGCTGCACAAACCTGCTGTGTTTGCTCAGGATACCAGCACTTGTATTTCCACCACTGTCATTCACTAGTGCCTTTGTTGTTTCCTTTCAGATAGCCAGCCCAAACTGCTGCCAATAAGTGGTGCAGCCACATGCAGAGCTGCTCGAAGTTATCCTGCAAACTCAGCACAGTTTCCTCAAGTGACAGTCAGCAACCTTTCACAAGCCATGTTGTGGCCAATGGGGTGGCACTTTGTAAGAGAACTCAGCCAGGCATAGACACCAGTAAGGCATGTACTGAGACAACATATTTACTGAATATTTAATGTTCTTCTGCACTTTTGGATGTGTTACTGAATAATGTTGTAGAATCATTTTTGGTGGTGATTGTTTCAGCACTTTTGCCAAAACAATGTTGCAAGATGTCAGTGGATCCAGAGTCTGAGTATCCCCGGTCATGGATAGCCTGTCCACAGAGAAGATCTTCCTCATCCTTCCTCCAATACTCCCTTTCAATTTTCTTTCATTTCCTGCTTGTTGTCTCCCTTTTCCTGTTACTCTGGCAGCAAAGATGGGCAGAACAGACCATGACCAAAACAGAGACGTGTTCAAATGAGTATTGAAGGTTCCTGCGGCCAGATTGTGGATTTATAGTTTCAGAATGAAAAAGGTTTCTGTACAATATTCATGTTGACTGGATTGCTCTCTGTCCTCATTGATTAGATGGCAGAAGAAATTCATTGTCCAGGTGTAAAAAAAGTATCCTCAAGAACAGAACAACCAACCTTTGTTTCTGCACTGTGGCCCAATGGTGGTGCATGTGGCTGACTGGCATAAAATTACTTCATCATGCCTGTTGCCAACTAGTTGGAATCATATGGCACAATAAAATATCAAAAACTGTGGATAAGTAACATTTCCCCACTAATATGGAGGTCTAAAGTGCCATATATACAAAATCAATAGATTCCTGCAACACTGAATCCCACTAGTCAGGTAAAACTATAAAATCATTCCTTGTGCTTGCTGGTGAAAGATGATAGATTTCTACCTCCTTTTGTCCATGGCCTCTGTCAGGTCTCTAAGAAAACAATGAGCACAGAATAGTGAGATGTTGATGATACTTTCCCCAGACAGGAAGGATCTAATGGTTTGACAGTCACTCATTGACCCATGCACCCTACTGAGCTTCTGCAATTTGGATTGTAGATGTCAGCATTGTTTTGTTGCCACCTTCTTGATGAAACGCGACTATCTCAAACACAGCCTATGGTTGAGGTAAATATTGGTAGCTGGGCATGATCTTCTATTGTGAGCACATATCCTCCTCCCCCTGTGCCATTGTGAATGACCTCCTCAGAAGACAGACATGGTACACGTCTTATAGGGTACCCTTTGTCATCCAGTACTTCCTGGGAGTGGAGAAACTACGCCATGTTCTTTGCAGCCTTCAACACATTATCGATAACGATGAGCACCTCGCCAGGATTTTCCCCATGCCGTCCACTTCTTGCCTTCAAACAACCACCAAATTTTAAACAGACCATTGTTTGCAGCAAATTACCCAGCCTTCAGGACAACATTGACCACAACACTGTACAACCCCTTCATGGCAACCTCTGCAAGATGTGCCAGATCTTCAACATAGACACTACCATCACACATGGGTGCACGGCAGATACCCACGTGACTTGGCCAACATTGTCTATCTCAAATGCCGCAGACAAGGATATTGGCAAAACCATGCAAACGCTACAACAATGGGTGAATGGACACAGCGCAACAATCGAAAAACAGGGATGTTCCCTCCCAATGGGGGAGTACTTCAGCGGTCAAAGACATTCGGCCTCGAATCTTCGGGTAAGTGTCCTGCAAGGTGCACTTTGGGATACACAACAACGCAGAGTTGCCAAGCAGAGTGATAGCCAAGTTCGGAACCCATGAGGACAGCCACAACCGGGATCTTCAGTTCATGTCGCACTAAAGGTGACCCCACCACACTGTACACTCTCAAACACACACCCACGTACACGCATACATGCATGCACACTCACTCGCACAAAAATACTCACACACAAACACTTTCATGCAGATTCTTTCTCATACACTCTTTCTCTTGCACACGCGCGCGCACACACACACACATACGTTTTGTCGTGCACACATATATTCTCTCTCTCCCTCACACACACACATACACACACACACACACACATATGTTTTGTCATGCACACATATATTCTCTATCTCCCTCTCACACACACACACACCACCCACATTCTCTCTTCCTCTCTCTCTTCTCCCTCTCTTTCACACACAGACACACACACGTGCACACGCACATGTGAATCTATGGGGTGAATTTGTATTTGCAGACAGACAGTCAATGTAGTGTTTTATAAATTCCTACTTTAGAAATAAAATCAGTCTGACTACAAACCAAAACACAATCAGATTCGAAACAAGGCCTCACACTTAACATGCATTGTCTGACCTAAAATGTCACTTCTTCTTTGCACTAATACGACCTTTAGTTCTCTCAGGGCAATGACTTGAAAGGAATTTGGGGATTTACATATACGTGCTAATCAATTAAACCCTTTTAACTGATTAAAAGATTTAATGGTATTTTAGGTTCATTTAATACATCCTCATCAGTTGTGTGACACTTTGATCTTTTACTTATAAATTTTGTGTCTGATAATACTTCTCTCACTAACACCTGAAGAAGGAGTAAGACTCGGAAAGTTTGTGTTTTCAAATAAACCTGTTGGACTATAACCTGGTGTTATGTGATTTCTGACCTTGTCCATCACCGGTGCCTCCACATCATGTCCACGGGTTGCCAATTTTACTGCTGATGCTCCCTCTTCCCAGTTGTGCTGCAATGCAAGAAGTGCTCAATTAAAGCACCCTATTAGTGATGCAGGCTTTCTTCCTAAAGGCCTTTCAACTCCTCTGACCTCCTTATCAAGATCTTGCATCTTGTAGATCTGACATGTTTGAAAAATTTGTGTGGTAAACACGGTGTTTATACAGCATTAGCAAACAAAAGTCAAAAGGACTTCATCTGGGGTATTGATCATTGAGCCATTAAATAGCACTCCTACAGCTGAACATGTATTCAGCTGACAATGTTCAAAGGGCTGTTAACAAGACTTGAGCAGTCCAAAATATTAGATTATGCACAAAATCAGAATCGTCTACCCACTGTGCACACTTCCAGCACAAGACCAATATTTCTACATTACCGCTCTGATAGTACACACTTTGTGGGCAGTTCTGCAAGTGGCCAACATATTCCACTGACTGGGCTTCCATAACATTGGCACCAATGGCCATGGAGCTGAAGTTTCTTGCATTCACTTTACCTCTCCACCCACAGTCCCTGCTATTTAGACATACCATGAAATGTTAAAAAGAACATGGAACTTCTGATTTTTTTTTGCACAGAATCATAGATTTGCACAGCACTGAAGTTTCATTACATGTATTATGTCCCTGCTGTCTCGTGAAAGAGCTATCCAATCAGTTCCACTCCTTTATATCTCCACATACCCAAGCAGCTTTATTCCTTTTCAAGTAAATGCAAATTCACTTTTAAAAGTTCCTATTGAATCTCTACCTGCAAAGGATGCTGGAAGCAAAATTACTGTATAAAAATTCTAGATTAATATGATTCATTATGCAAAATTAAATAATCTTATCTTTATCCTTTATTGCCAATTACCTCAAATCTCTATGATGTGGTTATTAATCCACTCAATAGTGGAACTAGGTTCTCCCTAGCTATTCAATCAAATCTTCCATTATTTTAATCATCATATAAATCTTCCTTTAATTGTCTCTGTCAAAAATAACAAAACCAATTCTCTAACATCTCCATACAACGGAAATTTTTCATCGCTGATACTGTGCTAGCAACTCTCCACTGCACTCAATCCGGGACCTTCAACAAGCATAAGTGCCAATCAGGTCGATGTTCATCCTGGCCTTGTGCTTTGCTTTCATTGAAGTCGATGCTTAAAAGCAAGCATTACATCAGTAGGTTGTACTAAGATTTTCCATTGTTCAGAAGAAACAGTGCTGTATTCATTAGAATGTTCAAAGCCAGAACTCTCACTGTCTGCAATAGAATAGAATCATAGAACATTACTGCATAGAGAAAAAGCCATTAGACCCATCAAAATCCCTGCCAGCTCTTTCAAAGACCAATTAGTCCCATCTCCCTGAATTTTTATCCCCATATTGCTGCATTTTTTTCTCTTTGAAGTATTTATCCTTTTACCTTTTGAAGCCTAGCATTAAATCTGTTTCTGCCACTCTGCTAAGCGTTATGACGCTACCTGTGACATATCGCCAGCCTCCTTCTCTAGAAAGTTAGCCTTTTGAAAGATGGCAAAACAGGACTATTGAGTCACCTCATTCAGTCCATTGAATTTGAGTTTGTGTGAGTTTTGCCTGAATACTTTTGGATCTGGTTTCAAGGATAATAGTATTTTTACTTTTGAATCCAGATAATGCAGCAGAAAAGTTGCTAGCTGAATTTCTTTAGTGCTTTTCTGTCGATACACAGTTCAAGCCTCACAGCAGCACAGGAGTTTTGGTTAAAAAGCATTGCTTTGTAATTTGATATAACAAGGTGTAGAGCTG
>JAHRHZ010000075.1:24473197-24489803 GCA_024137785.1 Ginglymostoma cirratum
TTTCTGAAGAAGGGTCCAGACCCGAAACATCAGCTTTCCTGCTCCTCTGATGCTGCTTGGCCTGGTGTGTTCATCCAGCTCTACACCTTGTTATCTCAGATTCTCCAGCATTGGCAGTTCCTACTATCTCTGAATTGCTTTGTAATTTAGCATTTTTGTTGACTTAGAGTCATAGAGTCATGTAGCATGGAAACAAACCTTCCAGTCCAATTCATCCATGCCAAACAGACATCCTAAGCAGATCTAATCTCATTGCCGCATTTGGCCCATATCTCTTCCTATTCATGTACATACAGATGCCTTTTAAATGTTGTAATTGTACCCATCTCCACCACTTCCTCTAGCAACTTGTTCCATACACACACCATCCTTTGTGTGAAAAGGCTGCCCCTCAGGTACCTTTTAAATCTTTCCTCTCTCATTTTAAACCTTTGCCATCCAGTTTTGGACTCCACTACCCTGGGGAAAACATTTTGGCTATTCACCTTATCCACACCCCTCTGTAGGGGTAACCTGTACCTGGCCACACACTAAGCTGCCCATACCTGCTTACAAGATGGCGGACAGAAGCTAACCAAAACGAAGCAGCCTGTTCACGGAGTGAAATATAATGGTGCCTTTGAACAGAACTGCTGGAGGGCCAGTAAAGGAACACTGTATGTTCCCATCTGAGACAGTTCTGATAAAAGGATGCCTTAGGACTGATAAATGACCAATTCCAGCTTTATTAATGAAAGCGTGATTGTCCCAGTAAATGAATAATGTCAGGTGCTAGGCTAGGTCGTCAAGCAGCTGCAAGGATAACAGGTAAATTTATTTTGTAGTAAGTCGTTGCCTCTTTGAAGCTACCAGCAATATTAAATAGTTTCTAGCTAAAAATGCTCTAATCGTCAAAGTTGGTTTCAATACATAACCAGGATATAATACAACCCTTAAAAGAGTTTAAACTTAGATGTAAAGATTAACCAGCCTTAGAAGACACATTCTCTTATGCCCTGAGCAAGATAGATTGATTACAACCCATTAATTGCAAAATGCTGACAGTAGTAGTTGTATAATGTTACACTCATAATTAACTTTATAACAGAATTTAGCCTTATAGCAATTAGTTAAAACTAACTTGACTTTTTATTTTTACATTATGTAACTGGGACAGTAGAAAAATAAAAGGAGCAATGGAATGTGATAAAAGACAGCACCAAAACACAATGGGTAACAGAATTTGAGCTGTCCTTACAGATAAACAAGCCTGAGAAAGACCCGAAGGAGTTTAGCCATTAAACTTTTGGAATGCGAATGAATAGGATGTGTGGGAAGATCCCAAGGCCTAGCGACTACAAAGTCTAGCTAATGCCATAAGATCATGGGAACCTGGGGCTGTCCATGGAAGTGCCCATCACTGATTAGGTATTCCACAGGATTGGGTGTTTGAATTAAGGGGAAGGATGATGACTATGTTGTATTTGATTACTGTAACACAACATGTATAAAAATGCTGTATTTCTTTGTAAAAGCAGACAGTGTGTCATTGATCCATCTTCTGAAGCCAGATCCAGGGAAGGTCCTTTGGCCCTCTCCCTAAATAAACTATTTTCTGCTTGAACAAACATCTTCCACTTGCCTGAACTCTGCCTGCCTCCTGAGTCTTTGTCCTGGGTTGGAGAAAACATTCCTACACCATGACAATTCTATAAATCTCCTTGAGGTTACTGCTCAACTTCCAATTCCAGGGAAAAAAGGCCCTGCATATTCAACCTCTCCCTATAGCTCAAACCCTCCAACGCCAGAAACATTGTTGTTAATCTCTTCTGATACCTTTCAGGTTTAACAATATCCTTATTACAGTAGGGAGATCAGAATTGAACACAGTATTCCAAAAGTGGTCTCACCAATGTCTTGTACAGTTGCAACATGACTCCCCAAATCCTATACTCAGTGCACTGACCGAACTTGCATTGATTTTTGTTGTCAAATAAAAGTTGTCCTAGTTTGTAGAAGACTGAACTGGCACAGCTTTGGAACTTTGACATTAAATCCTGGACGGATAAGTTGTCAGTATTTTGAATGTTTGCACATTCTCCCTATGTCTCTGTGGGTTTCCGCCAGGTGCTCTGGTTTCCTTCCATAGTACAAAGCTATGTAGATCTACCTAGATTACACATGCCTGGACACTACGGGGAATTTAGCATGGCCAATCCACCAACATACATGTCTTTGGAGTGTGGGAGGAAACCAGAGCACCTGGCAGAAACCCACACAGACACAGGGAGAATGTGCAAACTTCACATTTTTGCCCAAGGGCAGAATCAAACCCAGCTCCCTGGCCCTGTGAGGCAGCAGTGCTAATCACTGAGCCACAATGTCACATACACTGTGAATGGGATATGCTAAGTGAGTGAGCAAATGCATGGTAGATGCAGTATAATGTGGATAAATGTGAGGTTAACTACTTTGGTGGTGAAAATAGGAAGGCAGATTATTATTTGAATGGCTATAAATTGAGGAACGGGAATGACCAACGAGACCCAGGTGTCCTCATGCACCAGTCACTGAAAGTAAGTGCACAAGTACAGCAAGCAGTAAAGAAGGCAAACTATGTTGGCTTTCATGGTAACAGGATTTGAGTTCAGGAACAGAGATGTCTTGTTACAAATATATTAGGCATTGGTAAGGCCACACTTGCAATATTGCATCTAGTTTTAGCATCCCTAGCTGAGGAAGGATGTTCCTGCCATAGAGGGAGTGCAGCGAAGGTTTACCGTATTGAGTTTTGTGTTGGCTGGACGACATATGAGGAGAGATTGTGTCAATTAGGATTGTACACACTGGAGTTTAGAAGATTGAGGGGTGATGTTCGTAGAACTCTATACTATTCTAACAGGACAGACAGTTTAAATGCAGGAAGGAATGTTCTTGATGGTGGGGTAGTCCAGAATCAGGGGTGATAATTTAAGGATAAAGGGTTAACCTTTTAGGACTGAATTGAGGAGAAATGTCTTCACCTAGAGAGCAATGGAATTCCATACCAAGGAAACTAGTTGATGTCAAAACATGAGATAGCAAGAACTGCAGATGCTGGAGTCAGAGATAACAAAATGTGGAGCTGGAGGAATACAACAGGCCAGGCAGCATCAGACAAACAGGAAAGCTGATGTTTCTGAAGAAGGGTCCCGACCCGATGTCAAAACATTGTGTTTTCAAGGAGGAGGTAGATATAGCTCTTATGGCTAAAGGGATCAAGGGGTATGGTCAGAGATTGGGATTATGGGATTGAGCTCAATGATCAGCCATGATAATATTGAATAGTTGATCAGGCACGAGGGGTTTGATGGTCTTCTCCTGTTGTTATCTTCTGTGTTTTTATGTTTCTAAATTGAAGGGCTCTAGCGATAATTGTCAGTTGGAAAACCATAAACTGTTGTACTCTATAATTGTGCTCACAGCAATACTATTTAATCAGCTTCTTGGCTCCAGGCTACTACCTGGACCAACAACCGTTCTAAATGTGCCTGCAGCACAATAGCAGGTGTGGAACAAATACTGACATGTATATGTACCATATATACCCTTAGTCCCTAGTAACTCCTCAGTCTTCTGTTTTCATTAGCCTTCAACCAAAATTCACAAAACATATGCTCCCCCATTACCTGCATGTTGCATTTAAAAAAATTCATTCGTGGGATGTGGCATCACTGGCTGGCCAGAATTTATTGCCCGCCCCTAATTGTCCTTGAGAAGTTAGTGGTGCTGCCATTTCAGAGGGCATTTGAGAGTCAACCACATCATTGTGAGTCTGCAGTCACATGTAGCCCAGACCAGGTGAGGATGGCTGATTTCCTTCCTTGACGAACATTAGTCAGCCATTGTGTGACATTGCAGGTGTGCGAAATTGGTCACAACACTTCTTTGTTTAACAGTGTCTATAATGCAAAAATGCCTAATTAGTTGTAAAAAAAATCACTTCCTGATATTTTGAGAAAATAAAAGTCAGATTCTGCAACTATGCTTTGATATGACAAGACAAGAATTTCACTAGTGAATGACAAGAAGCCTATTTGCATGTATTTGTATGCCATTAGTTAACAATTCTCACCTTATTACCGTGCAGTTTCTTTCTCTATGTCAGATAGAAAATAAATGACAACAACTCGCAACATGCACATCAAAGGTGGTATTTTACAACTTAAGTTTGCTGCTTGCTTTTCTGGGCCGTCGTCTTGGGCAGCGGTCCCAACATCTCCATGGGCAGTGAACACGTGCACCCCCATGGCATGGAAGTTGGCTTGCATTCATTTCAGCTTTACCACATACCCATGGCACATCTCAACCCACTTAAAATACTATTGTCCATTTCAATATTGTACTTTGAAGCAAACTAAACTCTTCCAAACACCCATCTCAAAGTTCAGACCAGTGTAAATCGCAAGGCTCCTTGCTTGCTGACTTAGTACTCACTTACTTTGCATCTACTTGGATGCTTGTGGCATCCCTGCCTTGCCTTGCCTTGTCTCGCCTCTTTGCACTTTGCCATCTCATTCAAACTTAAAGGCTAACAGTACTTCTGTGCTGCCTTGATGTTTAACACAGACACAAAGCCAGGCAGCTTGCTATAATTTTAAAGCGGAGCATGGAGACCAGACAATAGGCCTCCTGAAGCTCAGATTCTGAGTGCAGGTACATTGTTCCTTGAAAGTAGTGCCATAGGTGGACACAGTGGTGAAAACGGAGTTTGGCATGCTCCTGTCATTAGTCAGAGGATTGAGTACAGGAGTTGGGATGTCATGTTACAGCTACACAAGACATTGGTAAGGCCACAAGTGGAGTACTGCATACCGTCTGGTTGCCTTGCTGTAGGAAGAATATTATTAAACTGGAAAGGATGCAAAATAGTATTTAGAAGGATGTTATCAAGACTGGAAGGTTTGAGTATAAGGAGAGGCTGGATACTCTTGGACTTTTTTCTCTGGAATTTAGGAAGTTAAGTGCTGACCTTATAGAGATTTATAAAATCATGAGGGGCATATATAATATGAATACTCAAAGTCTTTTCTTCTGGGTGGGGGAGTTCAAAACTAAGGTCATAGCTTTAAGGTAAGAGAGGAAAGATTTAAAAGGGACCTGCAGGGTAAACTTTTCACACAGAGGGGAGTATGTGCATGGAATGAACTGCCAGAGGAAGTGGTAGAGGTGGGTATAATTCCGACATTTAAAAGACAGGTACATGTGTAGGAAATGTTTGGAGGGATATGGGCCAAATGCAGGCAAATGTGACTACTGCAGTTTAGGAAACCTGGTCGGCATGGATGGGTTGTGACAAAGTGTCTATTTCCGTGCTGTATGACTCTATAACTCAATGACGCTAAACTCCATGTATATTCACCCATTCTTCTGAAATTTTTTCTTTCCCCAACCTCCCCCAATCAACTTTTGAAAGATCCTGTCTAATATCATCAAAATTGGCCTTGCCTTTACTTAGAACTTTAACCTGTGGGCCAAGCCTATCTTTTTCCATAACTGTTTTAAACTAATAGAATTATCGTCACTGCTCCCAAAGTGCTCCTCACTAACATTTCAGTCATTAGATTGCTAGCCCAGTGACATTACAACTCTACCACCATCTCTACACCAAGTATAACAGCATTCTTTATGATCCTGCCAATTTATAAATAGGTTCAGGATTTTCTGTTCATGTAGCCTGTTAAAATTGTTACATATTTTACACTGCCTCTTTCATTACTTGTTATAATGGATCAGTTCAAACTCCATTGTATGAAGTTTCATCTTCTATATTTCTGCTCATTTCTAACCACAGATTATCTGCCCAAATGCTAAATTCTGTGGTTAACCTCTTCTCTGTTTATTATATTTCTAACTTAATGTCATTTGCAGACTATAAAAATATGCCCTCTATACCAAAAACCTGACCATGAATGTTATCAAAAGCACAGCAGTCCAAACCTGACCATTAATCTTATCAAAAGCACAGCAGTCCAAATATCCATGCCTGTGGAGAGCACACTGTGCACTCTCTTTCATTATGAAAAATAATCATTCATCACAACTGTCAGTTTTCAGTATCTTCATCCATTTTGTATCCATAATGCCATTGCCACTTGCATCTCCAGGCTTTAATTTTGTTGATAAGTGGTAAACTGAATATTGCCTGTGTGAGAGCTGCTTTCCCATCTGCCACCAGGCATCAAGTTTGAGGTTTTTTTGGAGGAATTGTGGGGTATAACGCTACTTGGGTATCTGGCAGGAAACAGAAGGGTTCCCTCAAGGACCCCCTTTACAAAGGAAGTGCACCACTACAGACCTGCTCTTGTAGATGCTCCCTTTAACTTGGCCTTTCCATCAAGAAACCCACCTTCAAAGTATTTAAATCTGCTCCCTATTTTGAGAAACCTCTGCACTTACCTGGTCCTGAACTCTGTGAGTTATATCATGGAGATTGTAAATTATCCCAGACAACACCACCACCATCCTCAGACACATTGTGTTCTATCAGCAGGACAGAGCCAGAAGAGTAGGAGGCACAATGGTGCACAGTTGGGAAGGAATTGTACTGGAAGTTACCAACTATTGATTCTCAACGCCACAAAGCCTCATATTGTGAGGGCAAATAAGCAAACCTACTGCCGAGTAACACATACAGCATTTGTTGGAATCATACTTGGCACAAAGGTAGATGGTTGTGGTTATTGGAGGTCAGTCATCTCAGCTACAGAACGTCTTTGCCGGAGTTCCTTACAGTAGTGTCCCAGACCCAATCATTTTCAGCTGTTTCAGCATTCACCTTGCTTCCACCATCAGATCAGAAGCAGGGATGTTCATCAATGATTGTATTATGTTCAGCACCATTCACAACTCCTCAGATACTCAAGCAGTCATGACCAAAAGTAAAATAGTCATAGGCAATATCCAAGTCTGAGATGATACATGGCTTGTAACATTTATGCCACACAAGTCACCTGTTGTCCTCCACCTTTTGAACTCCTCCTGTTATGCCTCACTGTGGTAGCACTTCAGAAATAAAGTCCAACTATTCCTGGAGCCATCACAGAAGTTAAAGATTTTTATAAATGTATGCAGAATTCCCCAATTTATGTGATTTTCAGGTTGACAGAAAGCACAGAACAGGTTTCTGTGCTTCACAAGAATTATTACTATTACAAGCAAATAAACTCTACCCGCAGATAAACAATTATAAACAATTGTCATATAACCTTACTAGTTAAAATTTTAATTCATTTATGATCTCTTCCTCGCACACAGGCGCAGACAAAGAAAATTATGTGAGGGTTATAGATGGAGATAAACTGGGAACGTATTTCGGTGGTTTTTGTTCACAGAATTTGTTCAAATGGTTCTTGTGCTGATCAGAACACCCTTTCTCAGTCTTCTTCTCTGGATGCTTTCACTGGTTTGCAGGAGACACAGGGTGTCTGCTTCACACTTATAAAGGTTCTCTGATTTATTAATTAAAAGTTACAGCTGAAGCAATTGTTGATGGAATACATAATCTGGTTTTCTTCAGGCTTAGAATTATTTTTTTCACTGCAGAGAACAGAGACAGCTCTTGAATGGGTGATGGTCTGCTGGCTTTCCTTAACTTTTGATAGCCCCAAGTTGTTCAGCTACCTGAGAACAAATCACATATTTGTTGGCAGGCAAGAAGTGTTTGTCATCCAGAATTGATCACTAAATTACAGACTAGTCAGCCACATGTTGCGAGCTGAATCACCATTGGTACGTACAATTGGTTCCACCTTGCCTGTACCTTCTCCTACTGATGCTTGAACCAGCAGCTGTATAAATATTCCTTACAATGAGTATTAAGTAAGTTGCTTTTACAAACTACAGTAATCCTTCAGCAATCCATGTTTTGTTTTCAACATTTAATTTCCCATTTCAGTCGCAGAATCACAGGATTGCTTTCCTGCAGAAGGATGCCATTCAGCCCATTTGCCTGCCCTGGTGATATATAATCAAATAATACACCAAAATAAAAAAGGCATGATGTTTGCACTCCCACCAGTCTAAAAGCTGACGGGAAGTGGGAAACAGTCCTTACCATCTGAATGTAAAAACTCATAACTCAAATAGGGAGCTTCTTCCCCAACCAAATTTGACAGAAAATGGGGGATGTGTCTTGTGGGCAGTGCACCTTTTAAGGTCCTTTAGTGAACAGTCAATAACGTCATAAGGGCCTTATTCTAAGCTCTCTAGCATTTTATCTATAGCAGTGGGAGGCCCATGCAGTACAAGAAGTCCCAACAGCCTTAGTTAAGAGGGGTGGTGCTCGACAAGTCTTAAGAGTGGTTTGCGGGAATCTCTTTGTAAATCCCCTGTGTGATCGGATACATCCCTCCTCAAAGTTCAAACTTCCCTGCTTAGTCTCCCCTAAAACCGTGGCCTCACAAACCAATTCTCCCACGTCCCCCCAAAAAAATGAACTGGGTATGGTGAGGGTAACTGCACCCTGTAAAATCTTGTCCTCAATGATTAATGAAGGCCTTAATTCTGGACAGAGTTTGTACAGCCAGGCACTGGGAAGAGCAGCCAAAATTAGAATAACTCAACCCCCTTTACCCTCCTTCCCAACCCCACCTCGAAGTCCTAACTGCAAACCCATCAGCACGAGTCCATGAAATTTGCCTGTAGTACCACAAATCTGTGCTTTTTAATTTTTTTAGTTAATTCTATAATCAAGCTCTTTGTCAGATAGTGTTCCTATGCTATAGAAGTATTGGCCACATCAATTTCTTTCTTTTTCTCTGAATCAATCTTTTGCTTCTTTGTTTCTGGTAGTTAAGGGCTGAAATCGCTACATTCTGATTTGATGAAGAATCTTGACAGCACCAGAGTCTGCGAGCGCTAAGGGTATAGTATTTTTCAATGTTCCCTTGCATTAAAAACATTCTGCAATTTCAACCTTTGACAATCATGTTGAAAAGAGAAATGTTTTTGTACTGGAATTTAAGCATTGATTGCACAGGATTACAAATGTGGAAAGTTATTGCTGAACAGTTCCAATTGAATTCTGTGAATTGTTCATTTGTCATATACTTGACAGCATTATTTTGTTATTTCAATATGCAGGTCCAGCTTTTGAAAATGAGTCATAAATGGTAATAGCTGACGTGCTATAACTCCCAGCAAATACAGCTTCCCTCTGCTTTGACAAACCTTACAACCAGCATATGTAATTGACTGCTGTTTTTCTTGTGTCAAGGCATATAATGAGAAAATGATCTATTCATCAGTCTTGCGTTCAGAGGTTTTAAAATTCACTATTTGACAACATATAATAATCTTTCCATACCTCCAAACTAAAGTGTGATCCATCACTGTCTTCAAGTGCCATGGATGAAAAATAGTAGACTTTTTGGGTGATTTCGTTGATGTGATAACAAAGATAGATAATTTTGTTTGCCAATCTCCTACAGAAAGTAATTATCACTGAAGCAGGGCTGACGTTAAAAATTGATTATGTCAAATACAGGAAAAGTCTTGCTAAGATTAACATTCCTAAAGCAGTTTAGATTGTTGACCCTAATCGTGTTTGTCAAGATTACCAAAAGAAATGTTCAGCATAGGACTCAAAATGTTAAAGGTATGTTGACATTTGTAATATGCCCATGGACTGGAGAGAACCCATGTTCTGACTATATTTAAAAATTATAAAATAATAAAAGGAGATGTTCAGACTCTAAAATTATTGATCTTGATATTGAATTCTGAATGCTGCAGGGTCCCCAAGCAGAAGATAATGTGCTGATCTTCCAGAGGTTTCCAATGTTGTGTTCAATAACTTTAGAGCTTGAACACATCCTTCCATATTGTTTTCCCACATCCACACTCCAGGCCCTGTCAAGACACGGGCTGCTTTCAGCACAGTCAAATCATTTTCAGCAACACATGGTCTCCATTATCAGGGATAACAAGCATGGGGCTGGATGAACACAGCAGGTCAAGCAGCATCATAGGAGCAGGAAAACCTGACGTTTCGGGCCTAAACTCTTCATCAGAAATGGGGGAGGGGAAGAGGGTTCTGAAATAAGATGCTGCTTGACCTGCTGTGTTCATCCAGCCCCATGCTTGTTATCTTAGATTCTCCAGCATCTGCAGTACCTTTTGTCTCCATTATCAGCTTTTCTTCTTCCATGTCTTACTATAACACATGCTTTTGTCAACTTTCTCTCTCTCTGGACTCCATCTCCACCAGTCTGCTTACTCTTTAATTCCCTATGATCTCAACCTCCCGTCATCAGCATTAATATCACATTTCCTAGCTTCTATCAGTTTTGAAGAAGGCTCACTGGACGGAAGTCTGCTTTCTCTCCACAGATACTGCCAGATCTGCTGAGTTTCTCCAGCAATTTCTGTTTTTACCTCAGGAATGAAGTAGCGATGAGAATGACAGAACCACTTTCCTGAACCAATGTTCACTCAATTGAGGCTGTTAAATTATTAATTAATGATCACTTAAGTCTGCTTCACTCCACTGCTGTAATTAATTCCATTGCCAGTAGGCATAAGCAGTGGCATCTTTCCCACTGGTAAAACAGAAATTCTGCCTGATTGTGTGCTGGAGCAGGGGCCTCGATCTGCCCCAACCTGCAGGTGATCTGGAGCATTGATGGATAGAGGATGGCTACTGAAAGCACCAACCATTCTCCTACGCCTCTCCCCCGGCCAACTTCATGCCCTTCTCTCCAATAGCATTCTCCCTGCAACTTCTAACCCAAATTTTCTCTGAAAAGGTCACTTACCTTGCCCTCTACTCCTGGATTTCAGCACTCCACATACCAACTGAGGCCTTGACCTCAAAAGCAGCACAACCCATTCACAAAGGATGCTGGTTTCTGTTTGGATGTCATAGAGATGTACAGCATAGAAACAGACTCTTTGGTCCAACTTGTCCATGCTGAAATCCTAATTTAATCCAATCCCATTTGCCAGCATTTGGCCCATGTATCTCTAAACGGTTCCTATTTGTGTACCTATCCAGATGTCTTTTAAATGTTGTAATTGTACCAGCCTCCACCAGCGACTCTGGCAGCTCATTCTATACATGGACCACCCTCTGTGTTAAAAAGTTGCCCCTTAGGTCCCTTTTAAATCTTTCCCCTCTCACCTTAAACCTATGCCATCTAGTTTTAGGCTGCTCTACCCTGGGATAAAGTCCTTGGCTATTCACCAAACCCCTCATGATTTTATAAACTTCTTAAGGTCATCCTCAGCCTCTAATGCTCCAGAGAAAATAGCCCCAGCCCGTTCAGCCTTTCCCTGTAGCTCAAACCCTCTAACCCTGGTAACATCCTTGTCAATCTTTTCTGAACCTTTTCAAGTTTCAACACACCTTTGTTAGCAGGAAAACCAGAATTGAATGCAGTATTGTAAAGTGGCCTACTCAATATCCTATACTCAATGCACTGACCAATAAAGGCAAATGTACCAAATGCCCTCTTCCCTACCCTGTCAACGTGCGACTCCACTTTCAAGGAACAGTGAATCTGCACCCTAAAGTCTCTGTTGGCAACACTTCCCAGGACCTTACCATTAAGTGTATACATCTTGCTGTGATTTGCCTAACCAAAATGCACCTCACCTTTATCTAAATTAAACTCTATCTGCCGCTCCTTGGCCCATTTACCTGTCTGATGATGATCTTGTTGTACTCTGAGTGGAAAAATTTGGCCTTGTTTGCTTGCAAGTTGGTCACTTTTGTTTAAATAAATTACAGCTCATCAGCAATTGAGAAAACAAATCAATGTAATCTGCTGATGACCAAAAACTGCACCAGTATAGGATTTGGGTGTTGTAAACATTTCTGATGCAGACATTTAAAATGCTATCAATTACTCCATTAACAGTTTATTGAAATTAAACTGTAAAACTTCTTTTTTATATTGACTTGGATTGGGAAGTTTACAACATTATTAGGTTAGCCTGACAGGAATCCATTTTTAAATTTATAATTATGTCTTGCATCAAATTCAAATTCCGTCTGGCCTTGATTTGATAAAAAGAATGAATGTCACATTAAGGTTAGCACCGTTGCCTCACAGTGCCAGGGACATGGGTTCAATTCCAACCTTGGGTGACTGTCTGTGTTGAGTTTGCATGTTTTTCCCATGTCTGCGTGGTTTCCACTAGGTGCTTTGGTTTCCTCCCATAGTCCAAAGATGTGCAAGTTAGGTGGATTGGCCATGCTAAATTACCCATCATGTTCAGAGAAGTTTAGGTTAGGTGCATTAGGCATAGGAAATGCAGGATGATAAGGACAGAGTAGGGGGATTTATTTGGGTGGGATGTACTTTGGAGGGTTGGTGTGGACTTGTTGGGCCGAATGGCCTGTTTCCACACTGTGGGAATTCTATTCTAGCTCCGAGAAATGGGCAATTAATACTGGCTAGTTAATGATGCCCACATCCACTGGTGAATTCAAAAAAGTCAAAGCTTACACAGTGGCCTTTATTTCATGAGCAAGGATAAAAATTGTACCTCTGATGCCTTAAGCCAAATTATTGCTAAAAGCGGCAAAACTCAAAGTCCCAACACAGAACTGTGTGTAATTTCATACTAACTGGGACACATTCAGAATTAGTAACTACATGTGTAACTACAATTATTCTTTACAATAAGTTTAAAATCTGGATATCAATCCAACAGAAAAAAAAGTCTTACTTGACAGAATTCTGTGTGGCCCTTTTGAAGGGCTTTTTGAAATTAAGATAATGCAGAGCTAACAGTAACTTTATAACCTCTTCCAAAAGTTGTTGAGACAGAACTTTTGGTAAATTTCTAAGGGTGGCAACAGTGCTGTAATGCATGGGACTCACCTGACCACAAAAATGGGAACACTCAAATAAAAATAAAATTCTGCAGATGCTGAAAATCTGAAATTAAAAAAAAACTGACAGCACTGGAGAAACTCAACAAGTCTGGCAGCATTTGCAGAGAAAGAGATAGAGTTAACGTTTGAGTTTGGTAGAGCTTTTCTACACAATTATCTTGGGCTCAAAATGTTAACTCTGTTTTTACATGGTAATGGTCACTGGATCTTGTAGCTATGAATAACCTAAGTTGTTCCCCAAAGGTCTTTTTGGTGTATCACTTCCTGGACAGCGATGTCCCACCACCTTAATATGACATCCAAACAGAAGCCAGCACCCATCGTGAGCAGTAGTGCTGCTTTTGAGGTCAAGGTTTCAGCTGGTATGTGAGCTCTTGAGAACATGGTGATGACCTGCCTTCTTGAACCACTACAGTTCATATGCTGTAGATAAAACACAATGCAATAAAGGAGGTAATTTCAGGATTTTGATACAGCCACAGTGAAGGAACTGCAAATGTTTCCAATGAAGGATAGTGAGACACTAGGAAGAGAACTTACAGTGAATGTGCTCCCGTCTATCTTCTGCCTTTATCCTTTCCGATGGAACTGCTCCTGGGTTTAGAAGATGCTATCTAAGGGATCTTAGATGCAGTGCATCCTGTTGATAGTACTCACTACTGCTATTGAGCATCAGTAAGAAGGCAGTGGATACTGTAAATGTGATGCCAATCAAGCAGGCTTTTTGTCCTGGATAGTGTCAAGTGAGCAGTACTCCATCACATTCCTGATTTCTGCCTTGCAGATGATAGGCATTGGGGAGTCAGAAGGTGAGTTACTCAATGCAATATTCATAGCCTCTGACTTTCAGTTGTAGCCATTGTGTTTATGTAGCAAATCTAGTTGAATTTCTGGTTAAAGGTAACCCCAAGGATGTTGATAATGTGGGATTCAGTGATGGTAACACCATGAATATCAAAGGGCATTGGATAGATTGTCTCTTATTGAAGATGACCAATGCCTGGCATTTGTGTGATGCGAATATTACTAGGCACTTTCAGCCCAATCCTGGATGTTGTTCAGATCTTGTTGCACTTGAACACAGACTGCTTCAGTACCTGAGGAGTCGCAAATGGTGCTAAACATTGTGTAATCATCAGCAAACATCCCACTTCTGGTGTATGATGATGGAAGGTCATTGATGAAGCAGCTGAAGCTGATTAGGCTTAGGACACTACCTTGAGGAACTCCTGCAGAGATGTCATGCAGCTGGAATGAATGACTTCAAAGAACCAGAGCCAATTCTTATGTGCCAGTTATGACAGTAAACAGCAAAGAATTTGCCTGATACACATTGATTCCAGTTTTATTAGGTATCCTGATGCCACCCTTGCTTGAATGCAGCGTTGGCATCAAGGGCTGTCACTTTTACCTCACCTTTTCAGCATTTGTCCATGTTTAAACCAGGATTGTAATGAGGTCAGGAATTCAGTGGGCCTGGCAAAACCCAAGCTGGGCATCAGTATGAAATTATTTCACTGTTGATGATACTTTCCATCATTTTACTGATGATCGATAGTAGACTGAAGGCTTGGTAATTGTCCTGATTTTTATGTACAGGACATACCTGAGCAATCTTCCACATTGTCATGTAGATGTCAATGTTGTAACTGTGCTGGAAGAGCATGACCATGGGTGCAGCAAATTCTGGAGCCTATATTTTCAGTACTGTTGTCAGAATGTTCTCAGGGCCCATAGCCTTTGCAATCTTCAGAGCCTCCAACCATTTCTTGTTATCATGTGAAGTGAATCAAATTGGTTCAAGACTGGCAACTGTAATGCTGGGGACCAACGGAGGATGCCACAATGGATCATCCGCTCGGCATTTCTAGCTAAAGATTGTTGTGAGCACTTCAGCCTTATCTTCTGCACTGATGCGTTGGACTCTTCCATCATTGAGTGTGGGGATATTAGTGGAGCTTCCTCCTCCAGTGAGTTAATTAATTGTCCACCACAAGTGCATGTGGACAAGACTGCGGAGCCTAGATCTTATGCGTTGGTGTGGGATTGCTTTGGTCTGTCTATCCCTTGATGGTTATGCTCTTTGCACACGGGTAATCCTGTTTGGTGGCTTCACCAGGTTGACACCTCAATTTCAGTACGCCTGGTTCTGGTCCTGGAATGCCATCCTGCACTGTCTATTGAACCAGGGTTAATCCCTTGACTTGATGGTAATGGTTGAGTGGTGATATGTCAGGTCATGATTGTGCTGGAGTACAATTCTGTCATTGTTGATTGCCCACAGCACCGCATTGATGCCCAGCCTTGAGTTGCTAGATCTGTTTGAAGTCTATCCTATTTAGCATGGTGATAATGCCACACAATACAATACAGGGTATTCTCAATGTAAAGGCAGGTCTTGGTCTCCACAAGGACTGTGCGGTCATCACACTTACCGATACTGTCATGGACTGATCATCTGCGGCTAGCAGATTAGCAAGGATGAAGTCAAGCATGTTTTTTGTTCTTGTTGGTTTTCTCAATATCTGCTGCAGACCCAGTTTACTTGGTCTGTCCCTTAGGATCCAACTTGTCTATCAGTGGAGCCACTGAAATCCTCCCACCAGAGTACATTTCACGACCTTTCCACCATCAGTGCTTCCTCCACATGTTGTTCAACACAGAAGAGAAATGATTCATCAGCTGAGGAAGGATGCTATGTGGAAATCAGCTGGAGGTTTCCTTGGCCCTGTTTAACCTGAAGTCATGAGGCTTCATGGGTTTCAGAGTCAATATTGAGGACTCCAAGGGCAACTCCCTCCAGATGGTATACCACTATGTCTTCACCTCTGTTGGGTCTGATCTGCCAGTTGAACAGGACATATCCAGGAATGGTGATGGTAGTGTCTTGGGCATTGTCTATAACATTTGATTTGGTAAGTACTACTATGTCAGGCTGTTGCTTGACTAGTCTGTGAGATAACTCTCACAATTTTGGCAACAGACCCCAGATGTTAGTAGAAGGACTAATTTGATTATTAAGTTAAACAAATAGACCTTGCTGATATAGACACATGGGAGGTATGGACCTCAGTGTTGCAAATGTGCTTAAGTGTGCATAAATTTAGTGCAATTTGAGCAATAATATTTGATTTGTGTGTACACAATGAAAGGTCACCCACTTCGAGTTTGGAGAAAGAAAAAATCTGAAATCTGAATTCAGAGGATGTGAGCTTCACCGACTTTTTAAAAAGGTTATTGCCCATTTATTATCCATAACAAATTGCACTGTAGAAAGTACTGGTGAACTGTCTTCTTAAACTGCTGCAATTTATTTGGTTTAGAAATTTATGAACCTTTCATTGTCAATTAATGAGCCCAGTCATACAGAAATGTATAGGATATCAGAGAAGTTAAATAGTTAGATACAACACGAGTAGTAAAGTCCTTATCCATTATTGTTACACAGATGCGTCAGTGATGTTGTGAACCATTTTGGGCACCTTGCAAAATGAGGAATATTGAGACTTAGGAAAAGTTCTAGAGGAGTGTAATATTAAATTTTACTGACCAGGATAGACTTGGAGAAATAAGCCTGTATTAATTGAAGAGATGAAATCTCCAATGACATATTATTAAGGTCTTGAAAATGATGAAATGAAGAAAATCTAAAGGGGGACAACATTTTTCAGTGGGAAGGAAGAGATAATGACATCAACATTGCAAAATAAAATAGGGACTTGCATTGTCCCATTTTTAGGCCAA
>JAHRHZ010000075.1:24496993-24557583 GCA_024137785.1 Ginglymostoma cirratum
TCCTCCCTACCCCCCTACCTACACTCACCTTTACTGGCTCCATCCCCACCTCTTCGACTTGTCTGCCTCCTCTCCACCTATCCTCTCCTCTATCCATCTTCTATCCGCCTCCCCCTCTCTCCCTATTTATTTCAGAACCCTCTCCCCCTCCCCCATTTCTGATGAAGGGTTTAGGCCCGAACCGTCGAGTTTTCCTGCTCCTATGATGCTGCTTGACCTGCTGTGTTCATCCAGCCCCATGCTTGTTATCTCAGATTCTCCAGCATCTGCAGTACCTTTTATCTCTGATCCAAGTTTATTCAGCCTCTCTTCATAGTGAAATATTTCCATCACAGGCAACATCCTGGTGAATGTTTGCATGCCCTCCAGTGCAATCACATTCTTCCTACAATGTGGTGATCTTCTTGAATTCGCTGTGAGTTCCACTTCAGCAATTTTTCAACAGCATCTGATCATATCATGGCTCCCTCACTAATCTGCTCTTCTATTTAGTATAAGTTCTAAGATTCTGATGAAATTATTTTAAAAAATTATTCCTATGACAAACGAAGAATTCAAAATACATTTATTCTTTATTCACTTTAACTGGAATCCAGACATTATTTGGATAATCTATCTGTGATTTCTATCTGCAATGTCTTTGATTCAGTCATGGATGCAGGTTTTGTGACTTTTAGCGCCTGTCCCTAGTTGTCCTTGTAAGGTGCTGGTGACTTGTGTCTTACTGCTGCTGTCCATTTGGTATGGGTGTGCCACAATGCTGTTTGGGGAGCAAGTTCCAGGATTTTGAAGCAGTGACACAGAATGGATGATGATGTATTTTCATGTCTGGATAGTTTGAAGTGGATCTTGCAGGTGGTGGAGTTCCCTTGCATCTGCTGCCCTTGTCTTACTAAATGGTAGTGGTCTTGGGTTTGGAAGGTGCTATCTAAGGAAGTTTGGTGAATTTCTGTAGTATCAGTGGCGGAAGGAGCAAACGTTTGTGGATGTCGTGCCAATCAAGTCGGCTGCTTTGTCTTGGATATGTCAACTTTCTCAAGTGTTGTTGGAGCTGCACTCATCCAGACAAGTGGGAACTATTCCATCACAATCCTGACTTCTGCCTTGTAGATGGTGGATAGATACAGGGAGTTAGGAGGTGAGTTACTCACTGCAGGATTTCTAATGTCTGATTTGTTGTTGTAGCCACTATATTTATAAAGCTAGTCCAGTTCAATTTCTGGTCAATGGTAGCAGCCAGGATATTGACAATTATTACTTTGTTGCTTTAAACATTGTTTCCAGTGATCTTTAAAGGTTTGAATGGTTTTGATCAATGCTTACTTCATCGTGCTATTGCGTAACAGGGCTCAGTTTCTAGCAGCATACTGTTTTATGCAGTCCTTCAGCTTCTGTTTTGCCATGGCTCTCATCATGACGAAAGCTTACATAAATCGTGTGGTACTTGGGTATATGGTTATATCAGACCTTCCAGCTGTTTATGATCATTTTAGGTAGGTGATGAGTCTTATGGCATGCAGGTCAGGCAAGCTCTGAAGAAGAAGGCAACATCTGCAACATTTAGAGGGCATTGTTGGGCTGAGGAATAGCTTGTTTGGAGTAAAGCAACCCGCCACATCACCAGCACTCAAAATACTTTTGACAAAAGATTAAGAGGTTTAGGTTTGATTCTTCCAGCAAAACTGCTGCTAAATTAGGATGTTCAGGTCACAGATCATGGGAAAATGCTAAAATTTATTTTCAGTGATTTTGAACGTGGTTTTAGTTTCTGCTCTCCCATCTCTTGCAATGGTTCTTGGACTTCACGATTTTTATAAGAAACCAAATTCATACAGACGAAGGTTCTAGCTCAACCACAAAGATGGCAACAGTATCTGGTCCCAAGATGGACACAAGTTTGAATTGTCAATTTCCCTCCTCAATGGGAACTTATCAAGTAATTAACCTGGCCAAAACTATTGGTCTAGGTGAGCAATCTCTTGGTTGCATCAGGCAATAGTAGATAATGGCATTTTCCTGTACCATTGTCCCATGATAGTGTTCAGACAATGTTGAATTCCTCATGCTGAGCCATTTATTGACTGAATTTGATGCCTTACTGAGTAACCTGCCTCTGTGTGTTCCTGCTAAGAGTTGGCTTTTATTTCAAGGTACTTATATCATTGAGTTTAGGGTCTTCACAAAGTCGAGTTGGAGAGTATTCTGATCCCACATGTGGTAATTGAGCACTTAATAGATGATAAGCAGAATCCACTATGATTTATAAAAGGGAAACCCCGTCTGACAAAATCTGACCAAACGGGTTGCATGCTAAAAGGATATTTCCCCTTATGGGAGAGACTAGAACTGTGGAACACAGTTTTAAACAAGGGGTATCCTGTTTAAGATGTAAACGAGGAGGATTATTTTTCTTTACATAGTTTATGTGTTTTCGGAACTCCATTCCCCAGAAAGCAGGGGAGGTGAGGTCATTGAATAGTTTTAGGACAGAGGTAGGTAGATTCTTGACTAACAAGTGAGTTAAAGTTTACTACGAGTAGGCAGAAATGTAGAGTTGAGGCCGCAATCAAAGCAGCAATGGTCTTGTTGAATGGCTAGAGGGGCTGATTAGCCTGCTCTTGTTCCTAATTCATATTGCATATATTTATGATTAACAGTCAAAGGAAAACGTTTTAGTCCAGTCGTCTTTCTTTTTATGCCCCAACTTGAGATCACAGTGAACAGGAACTAGAGGCATTTCATAGTGGCATCCTGAAGTCAACAGTGTGGTAATTATAATCGGTAACATAAATGCTAAAATCAGTGAAGAACCATCAACAATGCATATCGGTCAATGTAACCTTGGATCAAAAAATGAAAAAGGACAAAGGTTGCTGTAATTTTGCCACATCTGATGGTAGAAAACATCTTCTTTAGGAAATCAAAGGGAAGACAAAACACATTCACAGAAGCCCAGATGCAGCATATAATAATTGAATAGTATATGAGTACCAATTTCTTTTTTTAACATACATTCTCTTATTGATTTCTCAATGTGCCTGCAAATGAAACAAAAATCTCTTTGTCTTTGGGAGATTCCTGAAACAAACATATATCACCTAACAAACACCACCTCATATAACATAATAGAAACTTTAAAAATATGATTTCATGAAAAAAGTAGTAGCAGACTGATGAATGTACCGAAATTGTGGACACAAATATTCTGAATGCCCTCAATGGTGGAGTTCTTGGAATAAAGATTAATAGAAATTACTGAGGAAGAGCCACTCAATCTGAAATGTTAACTCGAATTTCTCTCCACAGACGCTGCAAGACCCTGCTGAACTTGTCCAACAATTTTTGTTTTTGTTTCTAAATGGAAATTATGCAGTTGAATGTCTTCAAAACTACATTGATTCTAAAAGTGTAGGAAGCACAATTTAAATAATTAAAGTCACGTGACATAAGTGTGACATGTTTGCCAAACTGTTAACCAGAAGAAAATCAGAAAGTGCAAGAGAAAGTGAGGAGGTCATAAAGTCACAGAGATGTACAGCTTGGAATCAGATCCTTCAGTCCAACTCGTTCACGCCGACCAGATATCCTAAATTAATCTAGTCCCATTTGCCAGCATTTGACCTATATCTCCCTAAACCCTTCCTATTCATATACACATCTGGTGCCTTTTAAATGTTGCAATTGTACCAGCCTCCACCATTTCTTCTGAAAGTTCATTCAATACATGCACAATCTTCTGCGTGAAAAGTAGCCCCTTAGATTCCTTTTAAATCTTTCCCCTCTCACCTTAAACCTATACCCTCTAGTTTTGGACTCACCTACCTGGGGGAAAATACCTTGACTATTCACCCTAATCATGCACCTCATGACACTCCAGGGAAAATAGCCCCAGCCTATTCAGCCTCTCCCTATAGCTCAAACCCTCTAAACTTGGCAACATCCTTGTAAATCTTTTCTGAACCCTTTCAAGTTTCACAACATCTTTCCTATAGCAGGGAGACCAGAATTGAATGCAATGTCCCAATAGTTGCCTAACCAATGTCCTCTACAGCTGCAACATTACCTCCCAGCTCCTATACTCAATACCCTGACCAATAAAGGAAAGCATACCAAACACCTTCTTCACAACCCTGTCTACCTGTGACTCCACTTTCAAGGAACTATGAACCTGCACTCCAAGGTCTCTTTGTTCGGCAACACTCCCCAGGACCTTACCATTAAGTATGTAAGTCCCACCCTGATTTGTCCTACCAAAATGTAGCATCTCATATTCATCTAACTTAAATACCTCTCAGCCCATTGGCCCATTTGTTCAATATCCCTTTGTATTCTGAGGTAACCTTCTTTGCTGTCCACTACACATCTTATTTGAGTGTCATCTGCATATTTACTAACCGTACCTCCTATATTCACATCCAAGTTATTTATATAAATGACAAAAACCAATGGACCCAGCACCGATCCCTACAGTACATTGCTGGTCACAGACCTCCAGTGGAAAAAGCAATCCTCCACCATAACCTTCTGTCTCCTGTTTTCAAGCCAATTTTGTATCCAAATGGCTAGTTTGCCCTGTATTCCATATGCTGTAACCTGGTTGTCACTCTACCATGCGTAACCTTGTCAGACACCTTATTGAAGTCCATATTAACATCATCAACCGTTCTGCCTTCATCAATCCTCTTCGTTACTTTTTTAAAAAACTCAGTCAAATTAGTGAGACATGATTTCCCATGCACAAAGCCATGTTGACTATACCTAATCAATCCTTCTGTTCCAAATACATGTAATTCCTATCACTCAGAATCTCCTCCAACGACGTGCTCACCACTGATGTCAGGCTCACCAGTCTAAAGTTCCCTGGTTTCTCCTTACCACCTTTCTTAAATAGTGGCACCATGATAGCCAACCTCCTGTCTTCTGTCGTGTGATTCAGGGGTTGGTGCTGGGCTCACTGTTGTTCGTTATCTATATCAGTTTGCAGATGACACTAAAATAGGTGATAGCGTGGACAGTGAGGAAGGTTATCAGAAATTGCAGCAGGATATTGATCAGCTGGAGAAATGGGCCGAGAAATGGCAAATGGAGCTTAATATAGATAAGTGTGAGGTGTTGAATTTTGGAAAGTCAAACCAAGGTAGGAGTTTCATAGTGAATGGCAGGGCCTTAAGGAATATAGTGGAACAGAGGGACCTTGGAGTTCAGGTGCATGATTTTCTGAAAGTGGAGTCACAGGTAGACAGGGCAGTGAAGAAGGCTTTTGGCACACTGGTCTTCATCAGTCAGGGCACTGAGTACAGAAGTTGAGGAGTTATGTTGCAGTTGTACAGGATGTTGGTGAGGCCACACTTGGAGTATTGTGTTCAGTTTTGGTCACCTTGGAAGGTTGTTATTAAACTGGAAAGAGTGCAAAAGAAATTTACAAAGATGTTGCCAGGACTTAAGGGACTGAGTTATACGGAGAGGTTGGACGAGTTTGGACTTTGTTCTTTAGAGCGTAGGAGACTGAGGGGGAATCTTATTGATTGAAGTGTATAAGATCATGAGAGGCATGGAGAGGGTGAATGCACTCAGTCTTTTTTCCAGGGTTGGGGAATCAAGGACTAGAGGGTATCAGTTTAAGGTAAGAGGAGAAAGAATACATGGGAACTAGAGGGCCATCATTTTTTACACAGAGGATGGTGCACATATGGAATGAGCTGCCAGCAGAAATGGTTGATGCGGGTACATTAACAAGGTTTAAAAGGCATTTAGATGAATACATTGATAAGAAAAGTTTAGAAGGATATGGGCCAAGTGCAGGGAATTGGAGTTAGTGTGGGCGGACATTTTGGTCGGCATGAACCCTTTTGGGCTGAAGGGCCTGTCTCCGTGCTGTAAGACTCTATGATTGTACGACTATGACTTACCCGTTGCTATTGATGATACAAATATCTCAGCAAGGGGCCCAACAATCACTTTCCTACCTTCACACAAAGTTCTAGGGTACACCTGATCTGGTCCCGGGGATTTAATCACGTTTATGCATTTTAAGACGACCAGCACATCCTCCTTTCTAATATGGACACTTTTCAAAATATTGCTATTTATTTCCCCAAGTTTTCTAGCTTTCATATCCTTCTCCACAGTAAACACTAATGCAAAATACTCGTTCAATATCTTACCCATCTCAAGCGGTTCCACACATAAGCCGCCTTACTGATCTTTAAGGGGCCCTAATCTCTGCCTACTTACTCTTTTGTCCTTAATGTATTTGTGGAAACCTTTGGATTCTCCTTAGCTCTATTTGCCAAAGCTATCTCATGTCCCCTTTTTTGCAATCCTGATTTTCCTCTTGAGTATTCTCCTCCTGCCCTTATATTCCTCTCGGGATTCATTCAATCCCTTCCATCTATACCTAACATATGCTTCCATCTCTTTCTTGTCCAGAAGCCCAAATTCTCTAGTAATCCAGCATTCTCTACACCTACTAGCTTTGCCTTCACCCTAACATGAACATACTGTCTACGGACTCTCGTTATCTCAGTTTTGAAGACTTCTCATTTTCCAGCCATCCCTTTACCTGTGAATATGTGCCTCCAATTAACTTATGAAAATTCATGCTTAATACTGTCAAAATTGGCTTTCCTCCAATTTAGAATTTCGACTTTTTGATCATATCTTTTCCAAAACTATTTTAAAACTAATAGAATTATGATCACTTGTCCCAAAGTGCTCCCCGACTGACAACTCAGAAACTTGCTCTGCCTTATTTCCCAAGAGAAGCTCAAATTTTGTTCCTTCTCTAGGAGGTACACCTATATACTAAATAAGAAAATATCTTGTACACACTTAACAAATTCCTCTCCATGCGATCCCTTAACACTATGGCAGTCCCAGTCTGAGGATGGGTCACCAGATCCGAAACATTAACTCTTATTTCTCCTTACTGATGCTGCCAGACCTGCTGAGCTTTTCCAGCAATCTCTGTTTTTGTCCCAGTCTATATTTGGAAAGTCACCTACCATCACCACCCTATTATTCTTACAAATAGCTGAGATCTCCTGACAAATACGCTTCTCAATTTCCCACTGACAATTTGGGAGTCTATAGTACAATCCCAATAAGGTGATCATTCCCCCGGCCTGGGAGCATCTGTAAAGAGAAATAGAGTTAATGTTTCGACCAGTCTGAGAAAGGTCTGTGGACCCAAAATGTTAACTCTATTTTTTATTATAATCACTCTCAGACCTGCTGACTTTCTCCAACAATTTTTGCTTTCGTTTGCGTTTCAAATTTCCAGCATTCGCAGTTCTTTGTTTTTATCTTTATGTTAACCAGAAGGGCAATGCTGCAAATTAATCTTTGAAAGTAATACTTGATAAGCCTTGGTCCCTCTACCCTTTTACTATCTATACAATTGATGGAAGATTTTAGGATTCTCTCTTTATGTTTGTTTTAGGCCTCTTTTCATGCCTACTTTCTTTCTGTTATTTAGTTTTATATTGTCTGTCTGAACTTCTCTGACTACAGGAGCATTAAAAAGACAAAAGCAATGGAAGTTAAAAGGAATGCACTATGAGAAACTAGCTTGGACATTGTCATACTGGAGCATGTATCTATTTAGGACAAATGATAACAGAAGATGACAGATCTGATGTGGAAGTTAGAAGAGGGATAGAGATAACTGGAAGTAATTTTGTGAAGATGGAGGATATGGTAACAGCATGAAACTAAATCTTGTGACAAGGATAAGACTCACATAATGCTATATTCTATCCACTTTCCCATATACTTCAGCAACTGGGACAACATAAGTTTGTTTGAAGAAAATAAGTTCTAATTATATATACAGACTATAAGACAAATGAAGAAATGCAAGAATTTGAAAGAGCAAAAAAGAACTCTTAAAAAGTCACATCCACGAAATGAAAAGGTCAGTACTTTAGACATTTGATCAGTGCTGAAAAGCTAGAGATTTCTTCTTGGAGTTAAAATCAGAAGGGGATGGGGGGTTGGTTGGCAATGGCAGCAGAAACAGGTGCCAACCTAGAATTAAACAAATGAAGAATGTCACAGAGGGGTTGCAGACAAGCTACCTTGAATTTTTGAGGAAAGCACAATTTATAAGCTGAGTGTGGCATACCAGGACGGGAGATCTCCTAGTTGGCTGTGGAAGATGGAAACAGCAGCAGCATTGCTAAATCGGCTTTATTTTCCCACTTTTCAAAGTTTCTTTCTTGAATGACATTCATAATGTACAGAGTCATTAACCCATGTCAACTTTTCTCAAGCAATCTTCTGTGTATTAGTCACTAGCGCAGCAGAAGAAATGTAAGTGTTCACTACTGTGACATTTATGTTGTTAGTGTCACTTATAAACCTCAGCTGCACACCACTTCAGATATTACAAGCCAGTACCTGGCCCTCATACAGAAGTATTCCTTTGTAATTCCTGAAGAAAATGCCTAGAAATCTAAATTAGCTCCTCGGTTTTCTGCCTTCGAGCAGCTGAGAGGTAGTGTGATGGAAAGGAGGTAGTACTTTTTCCCAGATAACAATGCGTAGAGCTGGATGAACACAGCAGGTCAAGCATCAGCAGAGGAGCTGGAAGGCTGATGTTTCGGGCCTTGACCCTTCTTCAGAAATGGAGGAGGAGTAGGGGATTCTGAAATAAATAGGGAGAGAGTGGGAGACGGATAGAAGATGGGTAGAGGAGAAGATAGGTGGAGAGGAGACAGACAGGTCAAAGAGGCGGGGATGGAGCCAGTAAAGGTGAGTGTAGGTGGGGAGTTAGGGAGGAGATAGGTCAGTCCAGGGAGGACGGACAGGTCAAGGGGGCGGGATGAGGTTAGTAGGTAGGAAATGGGGGTGGGGCTTGATGTGGGAGGAAGGACAGGTTAGGAAGGCGGGGACAAACTGGGTTGGTTTTGGGATGCGATAGGGGGAGGCGAGATTTTGAAGCTTGTGAAGTCCACATTGATACCATTGGGCTGCAGGGCTCCCAAGTGAAATATGAGGTGCTGTTCCTGCAACCTTCAGGTGGCAGCGTTGTGGCACTGCAGCAGGCCCAAGATGTCCACTACGCATCATCCTCTGACACTTCCGCCATCTGCAATCCGACCCCACCACCAAAGATATTTTTCCCTCCCCACCCTTATCTACTTTCAGGAGGGACCACTCTCTCCGTGACTCCCTCGTCCGTTCCACACTCCCATCCAGCCCCACCACACCTGGCTCTTTGCCCTGCAACCGCAGGAAGTGCTACACCTGCCCCTACACCTCCCCCCTCACCCCCATCCCAGGCCCCAAGAAGACGTTCCACATCAAGCAGATGTTCACCTGCACATCTGCTAATGTGGTATACTGCATCCGCTGTTCCCATTGTGGCCTCCTCTACATTGGGGAAACCAAGGGGAGGCTTGGGGACCGCTTTGCAGAACACCTATGCTCGGTTCACAATAAACAACTGCACCTCCCAGTCACGAACCATTTCAAATCCCCCTCCCATTCCTCAGAGGACATGTCCATCCTGGGCTTCCTGCAGTGCCACAACGATGCTACCCGAAGGTTGCAGGAACAGCAACTCATATTCCGCTTGGGAACCCTACAGCCCAATGGTATCAATGTCGACTTCACACGCTTCAAAATCTCCCCTCCCCCTACCACATCCCAAAACCAGCCCAGCTTGTCCCCACCTCCCTAACCTGTCCCTCCTCCCACCTATCCCCTCCACCCGCCTCAAGCCTCACCCCCATCTCCTGCCTACTAACCTCATCCTGCCCCCTTGACCTGTCCCGTCCTCCCTGGACTGACCTATCTCTTCCTTGCCTCCCCACCTACACTCACCTTTACTGGCTCCATCCCCACCTCCTTGAACTGTATGTCACCTCTCCACCTATCTTCTACTCTATCCATCTTCTATCCGCCTCCCCCTCTCTCCCTATTTATTTCAGAACCCCCTTCCCCTCCCCCATTTCTGAAGAAGGGTCTAGGCCTGAAATGTCAGCCTTCCTGCTCCTCTGATGCTGCCTGGCCTGCTGTGTTCATCCAGCTCTACATCTTGTTATCTCAGATTCTCCAGCATCTGCAGTTCCTACTATCTCTTACCAGGATGTTGCCTGGTTTGGAGGGTTTTATTTACGAGGAGAGGTTGGATAACAGGGGATTGTTTTCACTGGAAAGGCAGAAACTAAAGGGCCAACCTGATAGAGGTCTACAAAATTATGAGAGGCATAGATAGGATGGATAGTCAGATGCTTTTTTCAGGGTGAAAAGGTCAACTACATGAGGTCACAGGCTCAAGGTGAGAGGGGGAGAAGTATGGGGAAAATGTTTCACACAGAGGGTGGTGGGTGCCTGGAACACACTGCCAGTGTAGATGGTGGAAGTAGGCACATTAACAATATTTAAGGTGTATCTTGATAGACACACGAACAGGAGTTGAACAGAGGGTTAGAAACCGCATATGGGCAATAAGTCGTGGGTCTAAATAAGGATTAGGAACTGGCGCAGGCCTGGTAGGCTGAAGGGCCTGTTCTTGTGCTAAATTATATTGTATGTGAGCGAACAAAAATAGAAATTGCTAGCAAAACTCAGCAGGTCTGGCAGCATCAGGGTTAGCACTACTGCCTCATAGTGCCAGGGATCCAGGTTCGATTCTACCCTCAGGTGACTGTGTGCACATTCTCTGTGTGTCTGTATGGGTTTCCTCCCGTAGTCCAAAGATGTGCAGGTTAGGTGGATTGGCTGTGTGAAATTGACCATAGTGTCTAGGGATTTGAAGGCTAGTTGGATTAGCCATGGGAAATGCAGTGTTACAGGAATAGGATGGGTCTGGTTGGGATGCTCTTCAAGGGGTGGTGTGACTGCGATGGGCCAAATAGCCTGTTTCCACAGTGTAGGGATTCTAACATCTCATTTTCCACTTAGGAACTCTATAGCCTTCTGGACTCAATATCTAGTTCAACAATTTTAGGGCTTGAGTCACCTTCTGCCACCTCCTTAACCCCAGTCCCCATTTCAGGCCTTGGTATCTCATGGTCTGCTATTACGTACCATCCATTGTTAGCCACTAATTGTCCACTAATAGCTATTCATTTTCCCAAGCTGATTGTTATCCACTCCAATGTTCTTGTCTCTCTTTTGTCTTTACATCCACCTACCATTCAACTCCTTACCTCCTTCCTCCACCCTATCTTCTACATAAAAGCCAACTCTTTTCTAGATGCTTTCAGTTCTGAGGAAGGGGCACTGGACCTAAAACATTAATTTTGATTTCTCTCCACAGATGATGCCAGACCTGCTGAGCCTATCCAGCAATTTACGTTTTTGTTTCTGATTTCCATATCTACAGGTTCCTCCAGTTTTTAGTTAGTTTGTTTGCTGGATAGAGTCAAACTCCAATATTTGTTTGATTCTTCTTATGCTACTGTAAACAGCCTAACTGCTTCAGTAAATATATATGTATTCAAAGAAATACCTTTATATAAAAGAATATCTTTGAAATAAAAAGGTCCAATGCAGAGCATGGAGCTAAGTGTTTGGTGAGTCTGTAGTAAGTGGTTAACTTGTTTTCTATTCCTAAGTTTCAACATAAACCACAGATTTGTGGTAATGTTAATATAACATATAAAGCACAGCATAATTAAATAAATATAATAATTTAACTTCATTAAGTTTAGCAGTTTAGGTGATGTCATATGTCAAGGCTGCAATATTCGGGAGCTCTTGGGATCCAGGCCAAACATGTCTGCAATAAATGTTTGAAGTTTGAAAAATTTCAGCTCAGAGTTTTTGAAGCTAGGGGCAGAATTACAGACATTTTTCTGTATCAGGGAGGTGGAAACGCTTCTTGGATATTTTGGTACCAGGAGGAACACACAACGTTTAGGATGAGATTTGCTGATTTCATCATTGGCAGGGATAAGAGCACATGAATTTGAGTGAGGCAGCTAAGAGGTCATAGAGGACACAGATGCAAGAATGTAGCTTCTGTAAATGTCCAATGGGTCTGATGTGCTGTTTCGATGAGAACGGTAGCTACAGTGTGCATATACAAACTGGTCACGGCACTAGTTTTGCAATAAATAGTGAGGCAAGGGATCAAATTTGGAGAGATGCAGTATTTCAAAAAAGAAGGGAAAAGGCAAAGAGAGAAAAATAGTAAAATGGGAAATAACGGTCAGAGAATGATAGTATTTTATTCTTTCTACCCCATGCTAAGAATACACCAACCTTCAAGGCTAGATGTTACAAAATAACAAAAAAACGAAAAAGTCTCTATCTGAATATGAGTGGGACTCATAACAAAAATTAATTGATAGCACACTTTGGATGATCTGATGATAATTGCAAGATCATGGCTTCAGGATGAAAAAGATTAGATCCTGAATATTGAGGGGTACATAGTAATAAAAAAAAACGAAGTTAGGCAAGGATAGAGGCATAATATTCTTAATCAAGGTTGACATTTGTGCAACAGTTAGGGATGACTGGTTTAGGAGATCAGGATGTAGAATGAGTTTGGGTGAATATCAGAAATAGTAGTGAACAAAGTCTTTCGTGGCTATGTTCTACAGCCCTCCAACATTAACCACAATATAGGACAAAGTGTACAAAATGTAATATGGTAGCTTGTAATAAAAAGAGTTGACAATAATCATGCATGACTTAAAACTACATACACATATAAATGAAAGAAAAAGCAGATTGATTTGATTCGGTTTGTCACATGTACCAATATACAGTGAAAAGTATTAATGTGCAAGCTAATCAGACAAATCATACCTTACATAAGAACATAGAACAGAATGCAGAATATAGTGTTACAGCTGCAGAGAAGGTGCGGAGAAAGATCAACTGTAATAGGAGACGTCTGTTCATAAGTCTGATAACAGTGGGGAAATAGCTGTTCTTAAACCTGTTAGTATATGTTTTCAAACTTATGTATCTTCTGCCCGATGGAAGAGGCTGGATGAGAGTATAGCTGCGGGGGGAAGGGTCTTTGATTATATTGGCTGCTGTCCCAAGACAGCAGGAATTGTAGACAGAGTTAATGGAAGGAAGGCTAGTTTGCGTGATGGACTGGGCTATGTTCACAACTCTCTGTAATTTCTTGTGGTCTTGGGCAGAGCAGTTGCCATACCATCTGTGATGCTTCCAATAGGATGCTTTCTATGGTGAATCAATAAAAACAGGTAAGAGTCATTGTGGGCATGCCAAATTTCCTTAGTCTTCTGAGGGAAGTAGAGGCATTGGTGTGCTTTGCTGACTGCAATATCTACATGGGTGAACCAGGACAGATCGGTGATATTTACTCCTAGGAACTTGAAGCTCTCGACCACATCCACCTTAGCATCATTGATACAGGCAGGGACATATCCTCCACTCTGCTTCCTGAAGTCGATGACCAGCTCTTTCATTTTACTGTAATTGAGAGAGACATTGTTGTCTTGAATGTTGTATATTCGAAACATGAAGAGAAAGAAAGGAAGCCTCCAACCATGAAGAGAAAAAAAAGGAAGCATCTGTGGAAATGCATTAAACTTAAGGAAAAGCATATATTCATGCAGTGATGAGTGACAAGACAGTTGATTGTTTAGAATATAAAGAATGGCAGAATATGACTAGGCACTGAATTAGGTGGAAGAAATTAAAATACGAGAGGAAGCCAGTTAGGAATGAAAAAATGGATAGCAAGAGCTTATACAACTAAGTAAAAAGGAACTAAAATAAGCTTTTGTTCTTTAGAGATTGAAAATGGGGAGTTAGTCATATATTTTAAAACTGTAATGAATAAGTATTTTTCTCTGTCTTCACTATAGATGATACAAAAACATTCCAGTCATAGCTATAAATCAAGACGTGGAAGGGACAGACGAACTTAGTGAAACGACAAGCAAAAGGAAAGTGGTATTAAGCAAACTGATGAAGCTGCAGGCTGACAAATCTCTAAGTCCATACAGATTTCATCCTAAGGTCTTAAAAGAGGTAGCTAATGAGAAAATAGTTGAGTTGGCTTTAATTTTCCATAATTCCATAGATTCAGAAAAGGCCCTATTGGACTGAAAAGCAGCAAATGTAAACAAACTCTCTGCTCAAGAAGGGATGCAGGCATTAGACAGGGATATGGCTGTCGCTGGCTAGGCAGCATTTATTGCACATCCCTAATTGCTCAGAGGGCAGTTAAGAGTCAACCACATTGCTGTGGGTCTGGAGTCACATGTAGGCCAGACCAGGTAAGGATGGTAGTTTCCTTCCCTAAAGGACATTAGTGAACCAGATTGTTTTTTTTCCCCCAAACTACTGGCATTGGAGTCATGGTCATCGTTACACTCTCAATTCCAGATTTCATACTTTTAAAATTCAAATTCCTTGATCTGCCATGGGTGCATTCAAACCCGGATCCTCAAACATTACCTGGGTCTCTGGATTAACAGTCCAGTGTTAATATCACTAAGTCATTGCTTCCCCTTGTAATATCAAAGAGAAATCATGTTCAACCATTTGCTGGAATTCTTTGAAGGAGTAGCATGAACTGTGGACAAAGGAGAACTGTAGAAGTACTGGGCTTGACTATCCAGAACAGATTTGACAATGTGCCACATTAAAGATTATTGTGTAAAATAAAAGTCTGTGATGCAGGGCAACATTATTAGCATGAATAGCGGTTTGGCTGGCTAGCAGACAACAAGGGTATACAAATGGTTCTTTGTCTGACTGTCAGGATGTGGTCAGAAGTCACATGATATCAGGTTACAGTCCAACAGGTTTATTTGAAATCACATGCATTTGAAGTGTTGCTCCTTTGTCAGGTGAAGACTTCACCTGATGTAGGAGCAGTGTTATGAAAGCTTGTGATTTCACATAAACCCGTTGGACTATAACCTGGTGTCGTGTGACTTCTGACCTTGTTCACCCCAGTCCAACACCGGCATCTCCATGTCATGTCAGGATGTGATGAGTGGAGTACATCAGGGTCCGTGCTGGAACTTCAACATTTTACAATTTACATCAATAACTTATGAGGGAAGTAAAGGCATGGTACCTAAACTCTTAGTTGACAGCAAAAAAGAGGAAAATATTTTGTAGAGATTGCATAAAAAGCTGCAGATACATATAGATGGGTTGAGTGAGTGGGCAGAAATCTGTCAGATAGTGTAGGATGTGACAAAATACAAAATTTTTCACTTTGGCAAGAAAATGGAAATAACGAGAGTTTATCCTTAAATGGGGAATGACTGCAGAATTCAAAGGACCAGAGGGAGTTAGGTGTTCTGGTTCATGAGCCACAAAATGTTAGTATACAAGTACAGTGCATAATTAGAAAGATAATGGAATGTTATTCTTATATATAAAAGGCATTGTATATTACTGTACAGATGTTATGCTTCAATTAAACAGAGCATTGGAGAGATCTCATTTCAAATACTGTGTGCAGTTTTGTTCCCCTTCTTTAAAGAAGGATGTAAATTCAGTGGAAGTGATTCAGAAGAGGCTTGCTAGATTGATACCTGAAATTAGTAGGTTTGTTGACTTCTTTTTTTGCAGCGCAAGATGGAGGAAGGGAAGGCCAGAATGTGTGTATGTGTCCACTTCACTCCCAGTCTGTGTTCTTTCTTTACACACACTCTCACAAGCTTACTTACTCCTACAGACTAACTCTCTCACAGAAACTCACTCACTTACAAAGATGAGCTTGCTCCTAGAGATTCATAGGCTCGCTCTGTTTATCTCTCACTCCCACCGATACATTCTGTAAATAACATTCTCACCACACAAATGCCAGACAATGGCCATTTCCAACAAGATACACAATCTAACCATTAATCCTTTGCCTTCAATGGCATAGCCATCATTGAATCCCCCACTATCACAATCCTTGAGCTTGCCATTGACCAGATACTTAACTGGACATGCCATATAAACAGTCATTACAGGAGCTCAAAGGCTAGGAGTACTGTAACAAATAACTCACCTCCCAACTCCCCAAAGCCTGTGCACCATCTACAAGGTACAAATCAGCAGGGTGAAGGAATACTCCTCATTTACCTGCATGGGTGCATCTCTAACATTACTCAAGCAGCTTGATACCATCCAAGACAAAGCAACCGCTTGAGTGGCATCACATCCACAAGCACCCACTTCCTCTACCACCAACACTCAGTAGCAGCAGTGTGTACTATCCAAAACATACACTGCAGAAAATCACAAAAGATCCTCAGACAGCACCTTCCAAACCCAAGAGCAGTTCCATCTAGATGGAAGGGGGCAACAGATACATAGCAACACCGGCACCTGCAAATTCCCCTAACAAGCTACTAACCATCCTGACTTGGAATATATATCACAATTCCTTCATTGTCACTGGATCAAAATCCTGGAATTCCCACCCTAATGGCACGTGGGTACCCATAGGACACGGACTGCAGTGGTTCAAGAAGTCAGTTCCCCACCAACATCTCAAAGGCAACTAGGAATGGGCAATAAATATTGGCTAGCCAGCGACACCCACGTTCCATGAGACAATAAAAATAAAACTCAATCACTCACAGACTCATCATTCATTTCCACGGATTCTTCATTCACTTACTTCATCACTCACACAGATACACTCACTCATTCACAGATGCGCGCATTTATGCAGGCTCACAAATTCCCACACTCGCTCACATGGTCTCATTTATTCACACACTTGCTTACAGTCTCATTCAGTCACACAGTCACGTTCATTCACACATCTGTTCACACAGTCTAGATCATACACACAATCTCACACATCCACATACTTGTTTACAGTTTCATTCATTCAAACATTTGCTCACACAGTCACGTTCATTCATGTATTTGTTTACACAGTCTCACTCATTTGCACACTCACTCTCACAGACTTCACTGTGAGGTACAAGATACCCTGGACCCATAAGACCTGCTGAGCTTTTCCAGCAATTTCTGTTATAGTTTCTGATTTCCAGCATTCACAGTTTGTTTGGTTTTTATTCATATTTTTATGACATTAATTTGGGTCATCTCTGGAGTGGCTGCAATTCTCAATCACATTGCTGACGTTTGGCAGCTTTTGGCCAGGTTATTGGTCAGCAACTCTAGGAAGCGAGACATCCTCCTAAATGGGGCTGGATATTTTGCTTTGGGTCAATTAAGAATCTAAAAGTCATAAGGGAAACCAGCTATGAGGGAAACCAGCCAATGGAGGTGGCTTAAACCTGATCTTTGAATCCACGCAGGACACAGGTGAGCAAGGACATTGTTTCCATTGAAACTTTAATCCATAAAGTGCAAATGAACATTATGCTAAACCTTTTAAACATATTGCTTAGGCCTCGGTTGCAGTATTGTCTTCAGTTCAGTGCTCTTTGGGAAAGATGCCAAGGCCTTGGAGAGGATACAAGGTGGTTTAATGGAATTAGTCTAGAGATCAGAAAAACAGAATGGAAAAGATTTTCAGGAGATCTTCAAAACATGAATGTATTTGTATATATGGAGAAATTATGTCTAGCAGCAGAAGTGTAAGTAACTAAAGGGCATGGATATATATTAATTGACATTAGTTTCAATTTAAAAGTAATAATTAATGTATATCTAATTGGAAAGTAATCATACATATCGTCCTGGATTTTCTCATGACCACGGAGGTCATTCCTGTGTAGATGGGAGTTGTTCATTAGGACCAATTCCCATTATAGCAGATTCCAAAAGGAATTGCCCAGAAAATTAAACTTGCTGTTGAACATTCGTCTATGCTTAGAACTTTTAAAAGTCTCCATTTAAATTGGAAGATGTGGGCAGAAAATTGGAAAATTTTAAATTGGAAAATCTGAAGGTACCTGATGAAATTAAGTGAATAATTACTCAGGAAGAATTAAGAATATTAAATAGTCTACCTCCTGAGTAACTATTCAAATGACCTCATATACCTCAACATACCCTTAAGCACATTTTCCTCAGGCCCCTTTCCCCTACTCTGGACCCAAACCCCTTCACCTGCATCTAGATCTGACCCCCATCAACTCTTAGGACCTGCTCGCCATTTCCTCTACTTTTGATCCGACTCCCCTCTTCACCCCCGAGGCCCAACATCCCTTCAGCCTTCAGGATCTGATCCCTCCCCTTCACATCGTGCTTCATCCCACTTAACTATTGCCAGACTCCACTTGTCTCCTCCAGACCAAGCACCCACCCTGATACTGATCTGCCACTCTGTTGCTCTGGACCTGACCCCTCTCCATTTACTTTTGACCTGACCTCCCTACACACTTTGGGAGCTGACCCGTTTTCCACAGATCTGGACATGCTTCTACTTCTTCTGCCCACACCTTTCTTTCTCTGCTCTGCATCCGATCTGCTTCTGCCTGTTCCTACCCCAGAAGTTGATACTCTGCTCCCCCCGTGACTGGATCTAGCCAACATCCGAGCTGCCATTCACCCTCCCCGCTGCCTGTTAGACTTAATTTCTCTCACCAACCCCAAACCTAAACATTGCATCACTTAGCTGGGATCCTTGCCACCCTGCATTCTGGCATACTACTCACTGGCAGTCAACCACCACCCCCTGCACGACCACCACCACCCCCCCTTGCTACCTCCACTCACTTGGCATTCTTCTCCTCTCTACCCCATGCCCTAGCAATCTATCTTGCACCTAGCTGGCCCTCTGCTTGCTCATCTGGTTCCTTCAATGCTGCTGCAAAAAATCCTTCTCCTAAGGACACACCATTTTGGGTCCACCTACACCGAGTAGACTTCAGCAGTTCAAGAAGGCAGCTTACCATCACCTTCTGAATGCAGTTAGGAATGGACGATAAATGCTGACCCAGCTAGTGATACATCACATCTAGTAAATAGATAAAAAAGGTCACTTCACTGTCATACTGTTATCAATCACAGAATAGAATCTATACAGTGTGGAACAACAATTTATTTTTAAGTCTTGATGGTACATGGCTTGGAAGACAGCTTGTGGATGGTGGTGTTCACACCATCTCTGACATGGGAGGTCTAAATTATCACAATAATTCACCTAATCTAGCCCTGTTCAAGCATTTTTGCTTTAATGGATCACAAAACCTAACTTTACAGTAATTAAAATATTACCCATGTAAAAATCTTAACTTTAATCAGTCTCCCACTGATGGCAGGTTTCTTACACAGAAGACAAACCCAACTCCTGTTTCCTGTCCTAGCAAAAATTCAGCCTGGATCTGAGTTCACACAGATGGATAAAACATTTCTGATGAAGGGTTTAGGCCCGAAACGTCAAGTTTTCCTGCTCCTATGATGCTGCTTGACCTGCTGTGTTCATCCAGCCCCATGCTTGTTATCTCGGATTCTCCAGCATCTGCAGTACCTTTTATCTCAAAGCACGTTTCTGATGTAATTCCTTTCAATTATTTATACATTATAATTCTGCTCTTTTTAAAAGGCAGACAGTCTTTAAATTTTTGTCAGCTAGTCTCAATCCACATGGGCTCTTAAGGTAAAAAGGAAAAATAGGAAAAATAACAGTCATGTCATTTGGTGTCCCCTGTGTCTGTTAGATAGATGCAACTTGCTGCTTTTAATCTTTTCTTTGCTTTTTGGCGGAGTTCAATGCCTCAGGAACAGAACACATGAATGAAAATCTCACGCCTGGGATTTTGTCTGTTGTTGTCAGCTCCATGATCATGCTGTTCCTCAAGACATTCAGCTTTTCTGGAAAAGAACAAATGAGATAATGTTTTGTCTTCTGCATTTACAATGCAAAGTTGCATCCATTGGGGATGCCAATTATAAAATTGGGCAAGTAATACCCTTGATTGCCAACCCGTTCATTTAAAATTTGCCTCAGATTTTAATTTCAGTCCGATTCATTACCAAGCAGTGAGTATATAACAACCTTTATATTCTAACCTCTGAAATCATAGTATTGTAAAGTAGTTAGATGCGTGGATTATACTGTTCAGCCCACTAACTTCAATTCGAAGGACAGAAAAATGATAGTATCCCTATCACTGAGCCAGAAGGTCCAGTTTCACGTCCCAGAGATGTGTAACAGAAAATCCAAACAGATTGATTAAAATAACCACAGCTTGCAGTCCACCTGCTAGCCATGCTCCTCTACGTGGCCTGCAGACTTACTGTTCAAAATAAAGATCAGTGGGAGTGACAGATTTGCATGGAGTTGCTCCTTCAATCTCAGGCCATTTCTCTGGTTCATTTGTTATGGTGAGTTGATTAATAGCAAACGCGAGAGAGAAACGATCTGTGATTGGAGGATTGGCAAACAGCTTAAAAGTGAGTCCATTTCTGAAGAAGGGTTTAGGCCCAAAACGTCAGCCTTCCTGCTCCTCTGATGCTGCTTGGCCTGCTGTGTTCATCCAGCTCTACACCTGATTATCTCTAAAAGTGAGTTGTTTCCCTTTTGTTTTCATAGCTAGGGTGCACGGTCTATCTGACCTTGACCATGTGTGTTTCTTGTCCTCCTGGTGTTGGTCCCCAAAAGGAGCAGAGGTGGTGGGAGGCAGTACTGGTCCAGGGTGCACTTGATGTACCAGGACACACATGGCGACAGACATTGACTGCACCTGGAGAAACGTTAGCTCAGTGAAAGATGCTCTATGGTCTACCTGAAACTTGTTGGTATTCCAGATCAAGGATTTGACCTCAACCGAGTGTTGCAGACTGGCACATTCCAAGGTCCATGACAATGTGCTGAGGAGCGCACTAAAGCTTAGGGTAGCTGCCGCCAAGGTGCAGTGAGGAAAGATCACTGTCTGTCTAAGTTAATTGGGGTCCATTTAGATATCGGACTCTCCAGTGCCTCAAATGCATGTAAATACAGTATTGTATATGTAAGAGATGTCTTTGGTTTATGTGGAGAGAGTCAAACTCCAATGTTTATTTGTTTCCTTGATATGCTACTACACAGAACTGCACTTCATTTGTGACTATGTTTATATCTAAAGTTTTTTTATCAATAAAGCATATTTTTGAAATTAAAGAAAAGTTTGCACATGATGTACTCACCAGGGCAGCTGAAGACTGACATGGCAGTATCAGGACTTGTATGAAGCTCAGTGCAAGCTGGAAGAACAGCACCTTATTTTCTGCTTGGGAAGTCTACAACCTTCTGGACTCAATATTGAGTTCAACAACTTTAGAGCTTAAACTGTCCCATGTCCTTACCCCTATCCCTACATACCAGGCCTTATCATCACATTGGCTGCTATTACACACAATCCATCGATAGTCACTAACAGTCCCCTTTAACTGCTTTTCACCCTCCCAAGTCTATTATTATCTACTCCTTTGTCTGTTCATCTGTTCTTCTCTCTCTATCTGGGATCCATTTCTATCTATCATTTGCTCCTTACTCCCTACTCCCACCCTATCCTCTGCATTAAAACCAACATTTTCCTAGCTACCATCAGTTCTGAGGAAGGGTCACTGGGCATTAAATGTTAACTGATTTCTCTCCACAGATGCTGCCAGACCAGCTCAGCTTTCCAGAAATTTCTGTTTTATTATAAAACTATAATAGTTAGTCCATAGACCCTGACTTGAAGATAAATCCAAAAGTTTGGCAGGGCCCAGGTGACTAGCCCTTGGGATGGTGATTTGTGAGAGAAGGGGTAAATTTATTAGGTGATGGTAAAAGGCAACAGGATGGAAACTGGCATGGAGGCCTCCATTGGGCAAAGTTGTAATTTGGGTGCCTTCATCTATAAGGGACATTAAGGCTCATCCTCCAACTTAGCTGTATCTAGTTAGCAATTTTTTTGACTGGAACTACATGTATTCTGTTAGGTATTTTGGTAGTCCACCTGTGGGAAGGGGAATGCCGTATCAACATGTTGCTGATTCAGAACTTGCCAGTACATGTTGGCTGGGTACTATCTTTGTGACGGAGTTATGCTGGAAACTATTTGCTGTGCAACACACCACAGCTGAAGAGCATTCACTGCTATGATATTCCAACGGTAGGGAGAGGAAATTACCCCTTGGCTTCAGAGCCCTCCTTCCACAAGATGCTGATTTGAATTTTATTACAAATTTGCCAAATTTGAAACAAATGGTCTGAGACAACAGACAATAAGTGGGATATTATAGAACATTAAAGTAAATAAATTAGCAGTATAAATTAAAATCAATATGACTGTAATTACAGGCATATTAGTTTGATAATCGTAGTGAGAAAAATATTCATGCATTATGAGACTAGGACTTCCAAAAAGGACCTACTCATGAAGGTATTAAATAAGAATGTTATCTCTGTCTTTACCAAAGAAGAAATTGCTGCAAAGTCAGAGGTGCAGATTTTACATTAGGTACTGAGTCATATGCTGTTATCTGTTATTCATACTTGGGCCTTACTTTTGTACTGGAGCTTCCTGTCCTGATTGAACAGGTACTGACGTGACACAGAAGTGCTGAGGGCATGTCCCCTCTGATATTAGCAGCAGAAGGAACAATGCAGGTAGATGTGTGGAAGGGGGAAGGTGCTGTAGTGGGCTGTTGGAGTCATGATTTGAGGTGGGAATTGGGCTTTGAAGGTTGGGTGGTTGAGATGAAATACGTGTGAAATATAGGGTCATTCCGAAAGTTTTATTTTAAATATTTTTTATTAATTAAAAGGCCTTCCTGGTGCAGCTTTCACTGAAAATCACTTCTACCCTATGTCCTTCACCTGTGATTAACATGTCTCCAGATGTTTAAAGTCTGCTCTCCAGATGTTTAAAGTTCCGATGTATGTACCATACACGTGTACATGTGTACACAGCAAGACTTCCTCCAGGTTCTGATGCTCAACGGTCACAAAAATTTGTTGCTACATTAATCAAATGATCTCAGCTAGAGTGAAACAAAAGGTTGTTTGATACTTTGCATGGACTAAAGAGTCGATTAGGAGGAGAAACTGAAAGGCAGTTGTACTTAGATGTGATAAGTCACCGGTAACTAATCCAATACATTTGAGGAAACTTAGAGAAGTAAAGGTGGAAATTTTAGAAGCGTTGGCCATAACTTGCCAATCTTCTTTTGATATGGATGGCACCAGAGTACTGGAGAATTGAAATTTTTATATCCCTGTTCAGAATGGTGCAAGGAACTGCTAGATAATCAGTTTAACATTAGTTATTGGAAAGCTTTTCGAGATGATAACCTGGGACAAAATTCAGTGTAACTTGGAAAAATGTAATTAAAGAAAGCCAGCACAGATTTCTTAAGGTCAAATCATGTTTAACCCAGTTGATTGTGTTTACTGATAAAGTAACAGAAAGCATTGATGACAGTACTGCAAATAAAGAGTTGTGTACACAGGTTTCCAAAAGGCATTTAATAAAGTCACCTAACAAGGCTAACAAGTAAAGTTAAAACCAAGGAAATAAAAACAGACATTAGCAGAATGAAAATAAATTGGTTAAGTGACAGGAAATAGAGGGTAAAGGCTGTTTCAAACAAAAGAGCTGTTTCAAACTAAAAAAAAGTTTGGAATTAAGAATCTACTGATCACCATGAAATCATTGTCAATTGTCAGAAAAATGCATCTAGTTGACTAATGTCCTTCAGGGAAGGAAATCTGCCATCCTCCCCTGGCCTGGCCTACTTGTGACTCCAGACCCACAGCAATGAGGTTGACTCTCCATTGCCCTCTGAAAAGGCCTAGCAAGCCACTCAGTTGTACCAATGGCTGCAAAGTTGCAAAGGAATGAAACTGGACAGATCATCTAGGCATCGGAAAAGACAATGGCAGAAACAGCCCTGTCAACCCTGCAAAAACCTCCTCAATAATACCTAGGGATTAATGCCAAAATTGGGACAGCTGTCTCACAGACTTGTTAAGCAACAGCCTAACAGTCATACGCACAGAATCATACCATTCAAACAATGTCCCAAGCACCACCATCACCATCCCTGGATATGTCCTGTCCCACCACCAGGGCAGACCCAGCAGAGGTGGCAGCACAGTAACATACTCTAGGAGCAGTACCGACTCTGGACACCATGAAGTGTCATGGCTTCAGGTTAAACATGAGCAATGAAACCTCCTGCTGATTACCAAATACCATCTTCTCTCAGCTGACGAATCAGTACTCCTCCATGTTGAACAACCTTTGGAAGAAGCACCGAGGATGGGAAGGGCACAAAACGTTCTCTGGATGGGAGATTTCAATGTCCACCACCAAGAATGGCTTAGCAGCAGTACTACTGACCAAGCTGGTTGGGTCCTAACGGACATAGCTGTTAGATTGGGTCTGCGGCAGGTGGTGAGGGAATCAACAAGTTGGAAAAATATACTTGACTTCATTCTTACCAATCTGCCAGCTGCAGTTGCATCTGTCCGTGAAGATATTGGTAAGAGTGACCGTCACACAGTCCTTGTGTGCCAAAGACCCACCTTCACATTGAGAATAGCTTCTTTCATGTTGTGTGTCACTACCACTGTGCTACATGAGACAGACATCGTATGGATCTAGCAACTCACAACTGGGCATCCATAATGTGGTGTGGGCCATCAACAGCAGTAGAACTGTACTCCAGCACCATCTGTAACCCCATGGCCTGACATATGCCCTACTCAACCATTACCATCAAATCAGGAGAAGATCAACCCTGGTTCAATGGAGAGTACAGAAGGGCATGCCAGGAGCAGCACCAGGCAAACCTGAAGATGAGGCATCAACCTGGTGAAGCCACCAAACAGGACTACTTGCACCCCAAACAGCGAAAGCAGCAAGTGATAAGCAGAGCTAAGCGATCCCATGACCAACAGATCAGATCTGAGCTCTGCAGTCCTGCCACATCCAGTCCTGAATGGTGGTGGACAATTAAACAACTCACTGGAGGAGGAGGCTCCACAAATATCCCCATCCTCAAGGACAGAAGAGCCCAGCACATCAGTGCAAAAGATAAGGTTGAAGCATTCGCAGCAATCTTCAACCAGAGGTGCTGAATGGACGGTCCATCTCCGCCTTCTCGAGCGGTCCCCAGCATTACAGATACCAGACTTGAACAAATTTGATTCACTCTGTGTGATATCAAAAAACGGTTGAAGACACCAGATACTGCAAAGTCTACAGGCCCTGACAAAATTCCGGCAATAGTACTGAAGACATATGCTCCAGAAGTTGCCGCTCCAGTAGCCAAGCTGTTCCAATATAGTTACAACCCTGGTATCTATCCGACAATGTGGAAAATTGCCCAAGTATGTACTGTACACAAAAAGCAGGACAAATCCAACCCGGCCAATTACTGCCCTATTAGTCTACTCTCAAACATTGATAAATTGATGGAAGGTCTCATCAACAGTGCTATCAAGCTGCACCTGCTCTGCAATAACCTGCTCAGTGGTGCCCATTTTGGGTTCCGCAAGGACCACTCAGCTCATGGCCTCATTAGAGCCTTGGTTCAAACATGGACAAAAGAACTGAATTTCAGAGGTCAGGTGAGAGTGACAGCCCCTGATATCAAGGCTACATTCGACAGGGTGTGGCATCAAGGACCCCTAGCAAAACTGGAATCAAAGGGTATCGGGGCAAACTCTCCAGTGGTTGGAGTCATACCTGACACGTACGAAGATGGTTGTGGTTGTGGGAGGTCAATCATCTCAGCTCCAAGACATCTCTGCAGGAGTTCCTCTGGGTAGTTTCCTCGACCCAACCATCTTCCGCTGCTTCATCAATGACCAACCCTCCATCATCAGGTCAGGACTGGGGATGTTTGCCAATGATTGCACAATGCTCAGCACCATTCGTGACTCCTCAGATACTGAAGCAGTCCATGTTCATATACAACAAGATCTGGACAATATCCAGGCTTGGGCTGACAAGTGGCAAGTGACATTCGCGCAACGCAAATGCCAGGCTATGACCATCACCAATAAGAGACAATCTAACCACCATCTCTTGACATTCAGTGAGGGATTCAGTGATGGTCACACCATTATCAACATCCTGGGAGTTATCATTGACCAGAAACTCATCTGGACTCACCACATAAACACAGTGGCTACAAGAGCGGGCCAGAAGCTGGGAATACTGTGGTGAGTAATCCACCTCCTGACTCCTCAAAGCCTGTCCACCATCTTAAGGCACAACTGAGAAGTGTGATGGAATACTCACCACTTGCCCGTATGAGTGCAGCCCCAACAACATTCAAGAATCTTGACACCATCCAGAACAAAGCAGCCCACTTAACTGGCATTACATACACAATCATCCACTCCCTCCACCACTGACACTTAGTAGCAGCAGTGTTCACTATCCACAAGATGCAGTGCAGAACTTCACCAAAGATCCTCAGACAGCACGTTCCAAATCTACGAACACTTCCATCTAGAAGGACAAAGGCAGCCGATATACGGGAACATCACCACCTCCAAGTTCTGTTCCAAGCCATCACCATCGTGACTTGGAAATATATCGCCATTCTTTCACTACCGCTGGGTCAAAATCCTGGAATTCCCTCCCTAACGATAATGTGGGTCAACCCACAGCAGGAGGACTGCAGCGGTTCAAGAAGACAGCTCACCACTACCTTCTCAAGGGCAACTAGGGATGGGCAAGAAATGCTGGCCAGCCAGTGACGCCTATATGCCACAACCGAATCGGAAACAACAAATTGTATGTGGTGGCTTTCCCCAGGCCTTAGTATTAGGGTCACTGCTTTAGAGACCAAGGCTTTAGGTGAGCGAAAAACAAAGAACAAAGAACAGTACAGCACAGGAACAGGCCCTTTGGCCCTCCAAGCCTGCACTAACACATTTTACCCTTCCATAATAAAACTGTCTTCACTTCCAGGATCCATATCCCTCTATTCCCCTCCTATTCATGCATTTGTCTAGGTGCTTCTTGAATGCTGCCATTGTGTATGCTTCCACTACCGCCTCTGGCATCACGTTCCAAGCACTCACTACCCTTTGTGTGAAATACTTGTCTTATACATCTCATGTAAACTTAACCCCCTCTCGCACATTGAAACTGTGTACCCTCATAATTGACCCCTCCACCCTGGGAAAAAGCCTTATACTTTCCACTCTATCCATGCCATTCATAATCTTATAAACATACATCAGGTCGCCCCTCAACTGCCTGCGTTCCAGTGAAAACAAACCCCGTCTGTCTAACTTTTACCAGGCAACATCCTGGTAAATCATTTGTGTACCCTCTCCAAAGCATCCACATCCTTCTAGTAATGTGGTGACCAGAATACTCCCATATGTACTACTTCAAGTATGGCTTAACTAAAGTTCTATAAAACTACAGCGTAACTTGCCTATCCTTATATTCAATTGCCCTTTCAATGAAGACAAGTATGCCATAGGCCTTTTTTGACGACCTTATCTGCCTGCGCTGCCACCTTCAGTAATCTGTGGATCTGCACACCTAGATCCCTCTGCATATCATTATTCCTAAGGGTTCTACCATTCACTGTATAATTTCCACCTGTACACGACCTTCCAGAATATACCACCTCACATTTGTCTGGATTAAACTCCATCTGCCATTGCCTCCAAAATCACTATTCCAAAATTTGAAGACAGCACAAAATTTGGAAACGTTGTGAACTGTGAAGGCAATAGTGATAGATTTCATGAAGATAATGAATGGTCATGTGGTTCAATACAGAGAAGTGTGAAGTGATATATTTTGGAAGGAAAAGTGAGGCAAGGCTATACAATATAAAGGACAAAATACTAAAGGAGCTCGGTAGCAAGATTTGCTTGGTCTATTGTGGTGCAGGAAAACTACTCGACTAATTATAAGAATCTCTCATAATTAACAAGATATAATTTATTGCATGTCAGCAACTCATTCGAGATTACATTGAAATGACATTGTTACACAGATGTGGAGGAAAATCAGAATTAGGTATTCCCTCCTTTGAGAAATGAAGTTATTCAGCCCACGAGTCCATATGAGATCATCAATATTGTCTCTTTCTGACCCATATATAACAAAATGCATTTTGATTCAGAATTCAGAAACAATTTAAAAGAATTCCTCAAACCTAAAGCACTTTGGTTATATGGTTACATTGGACACTTTGGAGCTTTTTCCTTCAAGAAGTGATTTGGTAAAGGTATTCAACACCAACATCATGAAGGGTCCCAACAGAGTCACTAAGAAGAAACCAATCCCATTAATGTAAATGTCAAAGGATATGCTTTAAGACGTATAACAACAAATCAAAAATGTAATGAGAAAAGCAATTTTCCACCATGCATGGTTAGGATCTGGTATTTAGTACCTGACAAGATGGTGGAGGCAAATTCAATTAGGTCTTTCAATGGAGAATTGGGTAAGCATCTAAAAGGGAAAAAGAAATTCAGGGCCACAAGAGAAAGGCCTTATGGTATCACTTGCAAAGAGTCTGTACGTCCTCTTCCTGTGCTATAACTATTCCATAATTCTAGAATCCTGTGATTATAAAGAGTTGATAAATGTATACTGACAAAGACTTGCAAAGAGTTAGATAAACTATTTCTATGAAGCTACTGTGGTTTCAAAATTCTTAGTTCTGGAAGATGTGCAGTGATACCACTATTTCTAACCCTGACAATTTTCTAAAGTTGAACCAGACTGTTCACAAATTTGGAGAGAAATCAGAGTTAACATTGAGTTGAGTGACGCTTCTGAGGGCGGGTCACTCAACCTGAAACGTTAACTCTGATTCCTCTCCACTGATGTAGCCAGACCGGCTGAGTCTCTTTGTTTCTGATTTCAGCATCAGCGGTTCTTTTGTTTTTTATTTTGTTCATGAATTTGGTTTGTTTTTGATTTGATTTTGAGTTTCTGACCCACTAGCTCCAGCACACAGAGAAAAGAATGAGTCTACAACTGATATTTCAAACTTAAATAATGGCAATTATGTGTGCATGAAAGCTCAGCTAGTTAAAGTAAATGGGAATATTAGGTCAGGGGATATATTAATAGAAACACAGTGGCAGTCACTTAAATGGATATTTCAGAACATAGACTAAGTATATTCTTATTATAAAGAGAAATTCTAAGAGGAGTACCCAACATCTAAGGTTAACTTAGGAAATTAAGAAAAACATGAAACTTAAGGAAAAAGCATTAAATTACGCAAAGGTGAGCAAATCCATGATCATTTAATGCAAAGCAATTAATTCAAGATAACTGAGCTATGCTAACTCAGTATGCTACTCCTGTAGGCAACAATTTACCCTCAACAGCAGCTCTCATGTTCGGAAGACGGATCCACACAGCTGTTCCCTCCCACACTCTCACCACACATGCACATGTGTATGACACATTGTTAGAAAGCAGAGATAAAATGATGCAAGAACTTGATCAATAAGTATGCAGGCAATTATCCAAAACTGAACCAGAACAAAGTAAGATGGTATAAAAGTTTAGCATATTCATGGAAAGATATTATGTCACAGTGTCCAGCATAGGTTATAACGTGGTGCTGAGCAATGGTCAAGTCCTCCAAAGAACAGAATGACATATCCGAACAACTATCCATCATTTAGGATGGGTGATTCAGGTACTGAAGATATCATGTCATATAACATCTGCACAGCTAAGATTTAATGATACACATCCATCTATAATCATAGACGGCATACTACAGAGTGAAGTGGTGCCACCAAATCACAAAAACTCTAAGGACCAGATCCAGTTGTGTTGCTTGTCCTCCAAGACATTATCTGAATGTTTGAAGACATTATGTCTATATGTATTCTTGTACATGTTATTGGAAAAAGGAGAGAGATGTTGGTGGATTCCAGATCAAACATGCTGGTACCCCAAAACATTTATTTGGGATCAAGTTATGAGATGTTCTCATACAATGGCACCTTGCCTTGCCTTCAGTCACTGCGTCTATGTCATGCAGTCAGCACAGTCAGTTATGAGTAATGCACAATATCATTTGCAAGCACAGAACCCAGATGCTGGTGGAATTTTTCCTTGTCTGGTGTGATGTGGACAATGGAAAGAACATCATACAAATACTTCTTCACAACAAATGTAGCATGTAGGTACATGGACACCATCATCCTCGACCCTTCATGGACCAGGTGACATCATAAAACCACAAGCCTCACCACATCATCATTGTTGCTCTCGGAATAACTCAAATACCACTTCAGCACTTTGTTCTGGAGATAAATGACACAGTTATGACTTGCATGCATCTGCTATGGCACATAGTGCAAAGGACACACATGAATCTCTTGTATCTAAAGTTTTGGAGTAGATTTGAAGCTCAGGTTGTGGGTGTTGAGGTTGTTGAAGTTGGTTGGCTCGCCAAGCTGGTTTTTTTTTTGCAGACGTTTCGTTACCATGCTTGCTAACATCCTTGGTGCAGCCTCCGATGAAGCATCGGTGTGTTTTCCCACCTGGTTTTTAGACTCTGGGGTCTGTTGAGATGGATTGCCTCACTTCCAGGTTTCCTTCATAGTGGAATGTGTATGGGATCGAGTTCAATGTGTTTATTCATTTCTGTTATCAGAAGCACATCGGAACACACCACAAGACTCCTACGACCGCTGGGCATCAGAGTGGCACACAAGCCCACGTCAACCCTACGACAACTGCTCACCCGAACCAAGAACCCAATCCCTGCCATGGACAGGACCAATGTCATCTACAAGATCCCCTGCAGAGATGGTGAGAAACACTACATTGGACAAACAGGAAGGAAACTAACAACAAGAGTATATGAACACCAACTGGCTACAAAAGGCACGACCAACACTCACTCATCTCAATCCACATGGACAAGGAGAACCACCACTTCGACAGGGACAACACCAAGATCCTGGGACAGGCTAGACAGAGACAGGCATGAGAATTCCTAGAAGCATGGCACTCCACGAAACATGCTATTAATAAACACATTGAATTCGACCCCATATACATTCCACTACGAAGGAAAACCGGAAGTGAGGCGATCCATCTCAACGGAACCCAAGCGTTTAAAAACCAGGTGGGAAAACACACCTACGCTTCATCGGAGGCTGCACCAAGGATGTTAGCAAGCATGGTACTGAAATGTCTGTGAAACAAGAAACCAGCTCAGTGAGCCAACCAACTTCAACAACCTCTAGAATCTCTTTATCCATACCGGAGACATTTTTCAGCCTCAATCTTGCCTCTTTAGAACTTATTTACATTATGCTTCGAGGCAGCCCACAACTATGTACTACACATTGTGATTAAAAAACATACTTGCTTTGACTTTGACTTACAGGCTGTGAGCCTCTGTATGGATTGTATTGCTTTCTTAGCGTGAAGGTTCTTTAAAAACGATAAGGTTAGACTTTTAAAAACACTTTGCTGTTCCCCTGCTTTGAATGGTTCTCCTGAGGACGGTCCGAGGTCAGCTGTGGAATTTCACTGTTTATTTTTCTTAGACTGAATTCCAAACAATGTCCAGAGATACTTGTAAATAAACAGAACAGACAGTCAGCTGTGAAAGTTCACTGCCTGGTAATCCGTTGTGCAGGTTCACTGCCCCTTTTTCACCTCCCATGTGAGAGCTGCTCTCTATCTCTCTCTCTCTTCCCCCTAGTTGAAGTTCTATTGTTTTGATCTTTTCTTTCCCAAAATCCCAAAACAATGCAACAGTTTATAAAACAGTCATTATTGTTCCAAGAATTTGAGGAAATTGGCTCCAACACTGAAAAAAATCTCAAAAGGAACGGCTTTTACAGCCACAATTTTTCTCCATCCTCCATCTTGGATTACCCAGAATCTATTTAGAAGAAGTGATGATGAGGATTGATGAAGGCAGAGGGGTCAATATGGTCTTTATGGACTTCAGTCAGGTGTTTGACAAGGTTTTGTTAACAAGGTTAGTTTACATGGAATACAGGGAGAACTAACAATTTGGATACATAATTAGGTCAAAGGTAGGAAATAAAAGGTGGTGGTGAAGGGTTGCTTTTTGGATTGGAAACCTGTGACCAGCAGCGTGCTGCAAAGTTTAGTGCAGAGTCCACTGCTTTTTCATTTATATAAGTGATTTGGATGTGAAATAGGAGGTGTGGTTAGTAAGTTTGCAGATTATATCAAAATTTGTGGTGGAGTGAACAGCCAAGACGGGATCTTGATCAAATGGCCTGAAGGGTCGAGGAGTGGCAGATGGAGTTTAATTTAGATAAACGTAAGGCGCTGCATTTTGGTTGGGCAAATCAGGGCAGGACTTATACACTTAATGGTAAGGTCCTGAGAAGAGTTGCTGAACAAAGAGACCTTGGAGTGCACGTTCATAGTTCCTTGAAAGATGAGTCGCAGGCAGACAGGGTAGTGAAGATGATGTTTGGTATACTTGCCTTTATTGGTGTGCATTGTGTATAGGGAGATAATGTTGCAGCTGTAGAGGACAATGGTTAGGCCACTTTTTGGAATAATGCGTTCAATTCTGGTCACCATGCTATAGGACAGATGTTGTGAAATTTGAAAATGTTCAGAAAAGATATACATGGATGTTGCCAGATTGGAGGCTTTGAGTTAAAGGGAGAAGAAGAATAGGCTGGGACTATTTTCCTTGGAGTGTTGGAGGTTGATGGGTGGCTTTATAGAGGTTTATAAGATCATGAGGTGTATGGATAGGGTGAGTAGTCAAGGTCTTTTCCCCACAGTAGGTGAGTCCAAAACTAGATGGTACAGGGTTAAGGTGAGAGGGGAAAGATTTAAAAGGGACACAAGGGGCTACGTTTTCACACAGAGGGTTGTGCGTGCATGAAATGAACTGCCAGAAGTAGTGGTGGATGCTGGTATAATTATAACATTTAAAAGGTATCTGGCAAGGTATGTGAACAGAAAGATTTGAAGAGATACGGGCCAAATGGTGACAAATGGGACTTTAGGATATCTGGTCTGTTAATTTAGGATAACTGGTCGGCATGGAAGAGTTGGACCGATGGGTCTGTTTCCATGCTGCATCTCTATGACTCTTGTATTCATGTATATATTGCCAGCTTCTGTAGTTTGTCTTGATTTTTCCAACAGAGGAAGAGCAGGCGGCTTGTTAACTGTGAGGAATACAGAATAGTCAAGCATGTGGATATGTTTCTATGCTGTACCACGCGATATCAATGTCATGCACGTAGCATGTGCCAGCAGTTTACAGAGCAAACTCACTACATGTTATTCAAAAAAATCATCATGTGTGAAAGTCAATTGGAATAATTTCTCTGCTGGGTGAAGAGGGACTATAGTCATATTCCAATCAAGATGATAGGCCACAGTCAGTCACAGTTAGTTTGGTCCTATCACAGTCTGGGCATCCTTGTCCTAATAATCTTGGGATTAGATCATGTTCAGTGCAGATCAAGTACATCAATCGAAGGCAAGTTTTTGCTCTAACGAGATAAACAGGGATAGAAGCATAGAGTCACATAGAATGGAAACAGACCCTTCAGTCCAACTCACCTAAACTGCTCAGTCATCCAATCTGACCTAGTCTCATTTGCCAGCATTTGGCCCATATCCCTCTAAATCCTTCCTATTCATAAGCCCATCGAGATGCCTTTTAAATGTTGTAATTGCATCCACCTCCACCACTTCCTCTGTAAACTTGTCCCATTTACGCACCAACCTTCGTCTAAAAAGCTACCCCTCAGGTTCTTTTTAAAATCTTTCCCTTCTCACGTAGACCTGTGCCATCTAGTTTTGGACTCCTCCACCCCTCAGAAAGAAGATTTTGGCTATTTACCCTATCCATGACCGTCATGATTTTACAAACCTCTATAAAGCCACCCTAAGCCTTTGATGCTCCACAGAAAAAAGCCTCTGCTGATTCAGCCTCTTCCTATAACTCAAATCCTCCAGTCCAGGCAACATCATTGCAAATCTTTTTTGCAACTTTCCAAGTTTAACAACATCCTTCCTACTGAAGGGCGACCAGAATTGTACGCAGTATTCTAAAAGTGGTCTCAACAATGTCCTGTAGAGCTGCAACATGATGTCCCAAATCCTGTACTCAAATGTTCTGACCAATGAATGCAAACATGCCAAATGTCTTCTTCACCAACTCCCTCCCATCTACCTGCGACTCCACTTTCAAGGAACTATGCACTGGCATCCCTAGTTCTGTCATCCCTAGACACTACCATTAACTATATAAGTCCTGCTTGGTTGATCTTAACAAAATGCAACACTTCACATTAAATTAAATTCCATCTGTCACTTCTTGGCCCATCGGCTCATCTGATCAAGGTCCCATTGTACTTTGAGATATTCTTCTTCACTGTCCACTGCACCATCTATTTGGTGTCATCTGCAAACTTACTAACCATACCTCCTATATTCACATCCAAATCATTTACGTAAATGACAAAAAGTGGTGGACCCGGCACTGATCCTTGCGGCACATCACTGGTAACAGGCTTCCGGTCTGAAAAGCAGCCCTCTACCACCATCCTCTGTATACTACCTTTAAGCCAATTCTGTATCTGTATTTTTCCAAAGTCCACTTAGACAACGCCTACTGCTCTGTTTCATCAGTCTTCTTTGTCACCCATTCAAAAAGCTCAGCAAACTTCATGAGACATAATTTCCGATGCACAAAGCCATGTTGACTATCTCTAATTAGTTCTTGTCGTTCCAAATGCTATAATCCTGTGTCTCAGAATCCCCTTCAATGGTCAATACTTCCCAAGCTTTTTCTTATAGCCTTTCTTAAATATTGGCGTCACATTAGCCAGTTTTCCAGCATCTCCCCTGTGGCTGATGCTGATACAAATATCTCAGCAATCTCTTCCCTAGCTCCCCATATATGTTCAGTATAACGGAAATGAGTACAATAGCCCTTAGTGGTGAATGCACAAAGAGAGGTTTAGGTGTCCCAGTGAGATAATAAGAAGTGCAGAGAGTTATAAGGGTTAGTAGTTTAGGAGCATGAGGTGGATGAGAACTATCAAGTAGATGTCATGTGTGTAGTAGTGAGAATTGCAATACATTAGACTTGATGAGGTGTGTGTACAATGACAAAGCTGGAGAGACTGTGTCTTTTCCCTAGGGAGGCGCGATTTCAAAACTACAAGCATATTTTTGAGTTGAGAGGAGAAAGATTTAAAAAAGACATGGAGACATTTTTTTTTAAACACAAACAGTAGTTCATGCATGGAATAATCTTCCAGAGGAAGCCATGGATGTGGGTACAATTATAACGTTTAAAAAAAACATTTGGTGAGTACATGAATAGGACAAGTTTGGAGGAATATGGGCCAAGCACAGGCAGGTGAGATTAGTTTAGTTGAGATTATGGTCAGTGTGGACTGGTTGTATCAAAGGGTCTGTTTCCATGCTGTATGTCTCTACCACTCTATGACTGGTGACCATGGGAAAATGAGATAGAAGAGAGAAGATGGTGGCACTTACCCTTGTAGACTGCTGAAGATTCTTTACCTTCTTGTTGTATTGCCAGATGTCCCTTTTGACTTGGGACACAGCTCAGAAACCAGGCTGTAATTTGGGCCCAAGCTGACTTGGTCTGGTGGTGTGATTTCCTGTGGTGGTCTTTCTCAACTGCTCTCGTCTTCAACACCCAGTCTACCAAAACATCCAGGTCCCTATCTTTGTAGTGGTGCTAAGCTTTCCTTTCCTTTTGACCATGTCCTGAATATACAGGGTCAAACAGCACAGTGTCAGCTCTTGTTCTTTGTTTGTAGCATCTTAAGTGGTGAGTAACTGCCTTTAAATATGGCACCAGTGGCAAGACTATGAAAGATTCTGACAGTGGCGATTTCTGCTTCTCTGGTGACAATATATGATTAATGACATGAAGAGCATAAACCTGTATTAGAAAAGTCTCTTTGAATCATGGAAAATTAGATGCAATGGATGTCGCTTGACAAAATACTAATGGAATTTGCGAGAATTTTGCCCTCAGTACGTAAGTCTGTGATATTGTAACCTTTTAAAGTTTACTTCCAACAATAATTATTTACGTCATTAGTCTCAGAAGATCACAATTTTGTGGTATATGTTACCATTAAGGTCCTAACATATAGAAAATCACAGATTTGCATCAACTCATAGTAACTGTATGGTGTTGACAATGCAACCCTTAATGACAGAGAATTATTTTGCTCTTGGGTTTCCAATATACATCAATATTTTGTGTTCAGTTCACTTAATTAGGATCAATCTAAGGAAGTGCAACTTCACAAACCTGCTTCAACATATATTACTGAGGATACTGAAGGAGTACAAAATATAAAGGAGCATGAGTAGAGTTATGTAGACATATCTCTGAAATTACCAGCTACATGGCAAAAAGTAAGCAGGATCAGTCTGATGCAATTCTAATCCCAAAAATGACTGAACTCATTGCAACGCCTTTTCTTCTTGCAACACATGGAAATGGATACAGTATAGGTAAATCTAAAATCCTACACAGTCACAATCTCATTCAGCAATCATCTCACTTATTGTTTCTACTGTGGAAACAGATGGTGTGGCATCAGGGTAAATCTTAAGACACACACCACAGCAAGGAGAAATCATAAATATTATTATGACCAGTTCTTCTATCTCTACAAATACTGACTAATCTGCTGTCTATTTCTAATCTTCTGTTTTTCTTTCAGCAGAATTCCATTTACCACAATTTTCAAAAATAAAAAAGTGCTTTTATTTCCCTGAAATGGCTGTATTTGACCTTTCCCTTAAATGGCCATAAGGTCGTTCGTAATTTAAAATAGCAAATTTATTGATCATAAATAGCTGTAGAACAAATGAAGACATTTTTTTCCACATTTTTTGTGTTATAGTAATGTTCTGCTTTCATAAAGATGTTTTAAGTCATTGGGCGTTATCCATGCATTGCAAAGGACCTCCCTAGTGCAAAATCTAATGTTAATCTCAAAAAATGTAATGCTCTTCATTAAAAAATAATTACTAACTTTGTTTCCTGAAGCTCCCTAACACTAGGAGAATATTCCATCGTATCATCTATATTACTTCAGAGCCTCAGACAGCATATATATTTCATTTTGGAATAGAACAGTAGTTCAATTAAATTTGGGTTGTATGGAGACAGAGAGTAGAATTTTCCGAAAAGGGACTGAATCCCAACAGTGGCACAAAATGGGTGTCCGCAACACACATGGCCGACCGACATGCATTTCCCCTTAATTTTACAGGTCGTAGCTCATGAGTAAGTTGCCACTGGTGCTGCTGTTTCGGATGGCTGCCCGTCCCCTGTCCAATTTTTATTAATTAGGATGTAATCAAAGTATAAGGTTAATCGTCATTCCCACTGCCTCAGCATCAAGTTGTAGGAATGACCTGAAAAGTGACTTTGTTGGCCTTAACAATGGAGAAAATGCATGAGATGAGTGGGCTATCATTGGATATTCAAAATTTAAGTGATTTTCAATATGCTAATATGTAAATTAAAAGCACTGCTTGTTATTCAGATCCATGCATTTGCTAATCAATTTCACAGGCAGTTGAGCCAAAAATAGTATAGTAACTATTATAAAATTATATTTCCACTCTTTCAGTATCTATATTGCTCAGCCCTACTCGCTACCTTTGATCAATAGATAAAAAGTTTTTAATAGAACCTTGAAAGACAACAAATGAACAGATGACTTAATATGAGAGGAAGTGGTGGAGATTGCTACAAGTTCAACCTTTAGAGGCATCTGAATGTGTATATGAATAGGAAAGATGTAGAGGAATATGGGCCAAACGCTGGCCGACTGGACTAATTTAGGGGTCATGCTCCCATGTATATGCTACTCCTGTCCTCTCGACAGCACTGGTTTCATTTAGAAGATGCTGTCTAAGGGGCAGTGCATCTTGTAGATGATACACACTGCTGCAACTGAGCATCAGTAGTGATGGTAAAGAATGCTTGCGGATGTAATGCCAATCAAGCAGGTTGCCTTTTTGTAAATGGTGTCATGCCTGTTGAGTATTGTTAGAGCTGAACTCATCCAGGAAAGTGGGAACATTGGCATTACACTCCTGACTTGTACATTGTAGATCCACAGGCAATAGGGAGTCAAGAGGACGTTGATAGTTCAGATTAAGTGATCGGAATGTGAGAACAGCAGAACAATGGTGCATCTAACTGCCTGACTAGAAAGAACCGACAGTCCCACTGGAGTGGCAGGAGGAGAGAGAGGACAAGGCAACAGAACAAGTAAAATTAAAAGGAAGGAAAGGAATGGGAATGTGTTTACAATCTGAAGGTGTTGAACTCAATATTCTCTCTGTGGCTGAATGTATTGTCCTTGGCAAAGGACTCAGCTTCATGCTGAAATGCACCTTGATGAATTTCGGGCTCACCACGATCTTCAACAATTTTTCCAGTGCCTCCGTCTCCACAATCATTTATTCAAGCAGGAATCCCCCCAGCCATTCCACTAATCGCTTCACCTGCCTCCACTTGGACCCTTTCCTCTGACCTCTTACCGATCCTCAATAATTTCATTAAAAATCGTCAGCGTGACATCAGCCGTCTCACTTTCTCTGCTCCTCTTCTGAAATTGCCACATTCCGCTCTCTCAAGTTCAACCCTAACTTTGCCATCAAACTCGGTGACAAAGACAGTGCCGTTGTAGTCTGGTGCACTGATCTGTACCTTGTGGAGGCTCAAAGCCAACTCTTGGATACTTCATCCTGCCTCCCCCGGGCCGTGACCCCACATCTGAACACCAAGCCATTGTTGCCAGGACTGTCTCTGACCTCATTACCTCAGAGATCTTCCTCACACTGTCTCCAACCTTGTACCCTCCCAACCCTGAACAGCCTGCTTCTATCTCCTTCCCAAAATCCACAAGCTTGAATGTCCTGGTAGGCCCATCATATCAGCCTCTTCCTGCCCCAATGAGCTTATTTCCTCCTTGACTCCATCCTTTTTTCCCTTATCCAGACCCTGCCCACCAATATCCATTATTACTCTGATACCATCTGCCATATTGACAATTTCCAGTTCCCTGTCACTAATTGCCTCCTCTTCACCACGGATATACAATCCCTCTATACATCCATTCCTCACCAGGATGGTCTGAGAGCTCTCGGCTACTTCCTTACCTAGAAGCCTGAATAATCCTGATCCACCACCACCATGATCTGCTTGGCTGAACTTGTTCTCTCATTTTACAATTTAATTCATCTCACTTCTTCCAATTCAAAGGAGTGGATGCATAGGTCCCCGTTACGCCCACCTCTTTATAGGGTATGTGGAACAATTCTGGTTCCAATCCTACACTGGCCCCCTCCCGTAACTCTTTTTCCAGTACATCCGTGACCGTTTCAGTGCCGCCTTATGCTCCCATCTGGATCTTGAAAAATTTGTTCATTTTGCCTCCAATTTCCCTCTATCACTTTCACATGATCCATCTCCAACAATTTTCTCCCTTTCCTTGACTTCTCCATCTCCATTTCAGGGAACGCCATCCACTATTAAGCCACTGACTCTCATAGCTACTTTCACTGCAGCTTTTCACACCCCACATTCTGCAAGGATTCCATCCCATTCTCCTAGTTCCTTTGCATACATCACACCTGTTTGGTTGATGCTACCTTCCACAACCGCACTGCTGACATGGCTTATTTCTTTCATTACCATGCCTTCCCACCCACTGTGGTTGACAGGGCCCCCAACTACATCACTCGTGCTTCTGCCCTTGCCCCTGCCCCTTCCCATCACTCAACAACACAATCGAGTCCGCATTGTCCTCACTTTTCATCGCACCAGCCTCTGCATTCAAAGGATCATTCTCCGTCATTTCAGACAACTCCAGTAGAATGCAACCATGAAAGACACCTTCTACACGCTCCACTGTCTGCATTTCACAGGGACCACTCCCTTGGGGACACGCTAGTCCATTCCTCAACCACATAACACCACCCCCTCTTCCCATGGCAGCCTCCGAGGTAACTGCAGACGGTGGAACACCTGACCCTTCACGTCTCCCCTGCTCACCATCCAAGGGCCAAAACAGCATTTCCAGGAGAATCAGCATTTTACTTGTACCTCCTCCAATCTGGTCTATTTCATTTGCTGCACCCAATGTGGCCTCCTCTACATTGGAGAAACCAAACACAGGCTTGGTGACTGCTTTGCAGAATGCCTGCAGGCATGACCCCGACCTTCCCATGATCAATCATTTTAACACAGCGTCCTACTCACATGCCCACTTGTGAGAGTTGGGCATGCTGCAATGTTCCAGTGAATCACAGCACAAACTGGAGGAGCAACACCTCATTTTCAGACTAGGCATCTTACAACCTTTTAGATTTAATATTGAGTTCAATGCCTTCAGATTGTGAAACCATTCCCATTCCTTTCTTTTAGCTTTACTTGTTCCATCCTCTGTTGCTATGTCCTCTCTCCTTCCTACCACTCGAGTGGGATTGTCTGTTCTTTCTAGTCGGGCAGTTAGACACACTATTGTTCTGCCATTCTCACATTCCGATCACTTAATCTGCTCCATCAACATGCTTTCTACCACTGCACTCCACTCCCCCCAACTATTGCACAAACGCTGCCCCGTCCACACTTCATGTCAACTCTGTTGAAGAGTCATCTGGACTCAAAACATTAGCTTGCTCTCTTTTCATGAATGCTGCCTGACCTGCTGTGATTTTTAGCATTTTTTGTTTTCAGGACTTAATTCCAGCATCTGCAGTAATTTGCTTTATCAGTTATGTCCTGTCAGGCTTGTTGTGCCTGATGTTGTAGCATCTTGTCTGGCAGGTGATATTGCTCTTGCCCAATGTTCTCATCTTATTCTTTGGAACACTGCTGCTGCTCTTCCAGCTCTTTAGCATCCATCACACCCCACTTTGTCTGCTCTAATTGTACAGAGCACAACATGTTAGGATTATGTGGCACAATCCCTGTCAGACTGATTGCACGCTTCAAAGCCTCACCTTCAGGAAACAGAATTAAAAAGAATCAGTGTGGTTTCATGAAGGAGAAATTATAACTGACAGATTATTACAGTCAAGGACTGGTTAACAAATGAGTTGTAATAAGGAAGTTATTTTCAGGATGGCAACCTGTATCTAGTTGAGTGCCACAGGGATCAGAATTGGGACCACAATTATTAACATTATATGTAATTGACTTGGATGAGGAAAGTGAATGTGCTATCAATTAGTATGTGTTTGACACTAAAATAACTTTGAAGGTAAATAGAAAGGATGAAACAAGGAGATTACAGAGTGACATAGATAGGTTAAATGAGCAGCTAAAAACTTGGTAGATGGAAAATAATGAGGATTCTTTTGCCCCTCACCATGGGCGAATTTTCTGATGCCATGAAAAGCATGGACAATGGCAAGAAATGTCGGAAAATATGGTGAGAATGAAAAATGATTTTCAACTTCAAGAAAAAAATCCAAACTTCCCCTTAAGGTTTTATGGGCAAGCTCAGAATCTCGCAGATAAGCAGTGACTACCTCATTTCCAAGTGTTTGCATCTCATTATTCATAAAATTAGCCTAATTCATCTGCAGCTCATCATCCTTCATTACACTGACAAGAAACTAGATGGTACCAATTCCTGACTTGAGAGTCAGAATACTTATCTGGTGGATGCAATTCATTGCTTCCTTCACCCAACCTTCATTTTAGAGTTCATTCACCAGCATGTCATTGCATGTTCTATTGACAACATCCATTGCCACCCTGCATGCATGGAAAGTTGGCATTGGCACAATACCAATCTCACTAGATCACCATAGCCAATCTCAAATAACTCATAATACACTGCAGCACTTTACTTTCAAGCTCAGACAGTTCAAGGGAACCCTGCAGCCCAATGGTATCAATGTGGATTTCACAAGCTTCAAAATCTCCCCTCCCCCAACCGCATCCCAAAACCAGCCCAGCTCATCTCCGCCTCCCTAACCTGTTTTTCCTCTCACCTATCCCCTCCTCCCACCTCAAGCCGCATTCCCATCTCCTATCTACTAACATCATCCCACCCCCTTGACCTGTCCGTCCTCCCTGGACTGACCTATCTCCTCCCTACCCCCCCACCTACACTCATCTTTACTGGCTTCATCCCTGCCTCTTCGACTTGTCTGCCTCCTCTCCACCTATCCTCTCCTCTATCCATCTTCTATCCGCCTCCCCCTCTCTCCCTATTTATTTCAGAACCCTCTTCCCCTCCCCCATTTCTGATGAAGGGTCTAGGCCCAAAACGTCAAGTTTTCCCGCTCCTTTGATGCTGCTTGGCCTGCTGTGTTCATCCAGCCCCACACCTTGTTATCTCACATTGAAGAGGTTCTTTTTTCCGTTGATGAGTAGGGCCTATAGAGTAAAGTGAGATTGCTTGAAGATTTCAAGCACACAATCACTTGAATAACAAGACATTTATCCAGAAATACAAAAGGTCTAGAACTGCAAAAATATCTGCTGAAATACTATGAAGGGTTTTGCGTCCCTTATCTAAGGGAAGATATCAAAGGTCATCGACAGAAGGATCACTAGGCTATTACAAGGTATTGAGGGACTGTCTTATGTGGAGAGGTTGAGTCTTTGCTCATTGGAATATAGTAAATAAAGTCATCATAATTCCAGAGGAGCATAAGGCTGGTCTTTAATTAAAAAGAGAGGTGACTGGTGGTGGTTTAACCTGAGGTTCACAATGTTTCAGGCAAAGGACAAGGTTGAGAAGGTTGGACTTTCTCGATAATCTCAGCTGGTAAGGAAATTGAAACTAGCACTATCGACATCACTTTACATTGCAAACCAGTTATCCAGCCAAAGGAGCAAAATGACCCCAATCGGAATATGGAAGTAGCAAGGCGACCTTATTGAAACATACAAGATTCTTCAGGGACTTGACAGGGTAGATACCGAAAGAATACTTCCCCTTGTGGAAGATTCTAGGATCAGAGGATGTAATCTCACAAGAAGACACAGATAAGGGGGAACTTCGCTCAGTGGTTGGTGGAACTATAGAAGTCTTTACCACGGAGGAGTACTGAGACTGGATCATTAAGTGTATTCAAGGTTGAGATAAATTTTTAATTAGTAAGGGAATTAAAGTTTATGGGGAAAAGCACAGAAGTGGAATTGAGGATTATCAGATAGCCATGATCTCATTGCATATCAGAGCAGATTCAATCAGCTGAACGGGGTCGTTCTCCTCCTACATCTTATAATCCTATGATTTTGTAGCAAGGTACACATGTTGTTTGCACTAAGCAGAGGATGCTTGCCATATTAATAACAGAATGTTAAACAAATAAATAAAGACCAAACTCAATTCACTCATCCTGGAAACGGCTTTCAATTAAGTTACCTCTGGTCTCTTTGGCTTAATGGTGCATTGTTTTGGCATGGGGCAACATGGTGACACTGTGGTTAGCACTGCTGCCTCACAGTACAAGAGAACTGGATGTGATTCCAGCCTTGGGCCACTATCTGTATGGACTTTGCCCATTCTGCCCATGTCTGCATGGGTTTCCGCTGGGTGCTCCAGTTTCTATCCACAGTCCAAAGATTTGCAGGTAAGGTGGATTGGCCATGCTAAATTGCCCTGTTTTGTCCAGCGGTGTGCAGGCTAGGTAGAATTTTCATGAACTTTTTAAGCTTCAAATATTCATTAGGAAAATAACAGAGGGAAGCAAATGTGATTCTGAAATATTGATGTGTTATGAAGCCTGAGAGCAATACGATTATTACGGCAAGTGGTTTGTGACGGAATGATATCCTGTGATAAATTCTTCCCTGAACAGTTGCCATGCAATTTTCTGTCTGAGTACTGCATTTTTGAGTAACGGTCCTGAAGCCATTGAACACCCTAATTGCTTAGCAAAACTGCATGGAAACAATTAATTTAACACAATAAATGATGTGCCATAACAATGAGCTAATGTGAAATTTCATAGGCACACTGAATATACTAATATGTTCTACTTGTTCATTCTGGATTGTACATGGAACAGAGTAAACTAGCAAAGTAATTCTGTCAGCTGTGATTCACTTCATAGCACACTTACTGCTGAATTGTATAAACATCACAAGCAAATTCTGCATACCTTACTCAGATGGGGAATGGACAGTTTGTGGAAACTGATGGACTTTTACTAACTATTTGCACTACATACAGAGGGAGAGTTGAGATGCTCTTAATCAGAGTCTTACTCATTGAGGTTCTAATCCAATTTGATCTGTCAATATCTGATGGTGCTGTCTAGTTATTAGCATGCAATTATTAAGACCATTTAGTACACCAGCCCACAAATCTTTACTTTAGCCAACAAATTATTTGCATTAATAGAACACAGAACACAGAACTGTACTGTACAGGAATGGGCTCTTCAGCTCAGGATGTTTTGCTGAACATGATGCCAAATTAAAATAATCATTTCTGCCTGCATTTGGTCCATATCCCTCCATTCCTTGCATGTTCATGTGCTTATCTAAAAGTCCCTTAAATGCCCAATTGTATCTGCCTCCACCATCATCCCTAGCAGTGTATTCCACACTCCTACCACTGTGTGAAAAATTTGCCCCTCATATTTCCTTTGAAGCTTCCCCCTCTCACCTTAAATGCATGCCCCCTAATTTTTGACATTTCAACTCTGAGAAAAAGATTCTGATCGTCAACCCTACCTATGCATCTCATTATTTTATACCCTTCTATGAAGTCTCCCCTCAGCCTCCACCACTCCAGAGAAAACAACCCAAGTTTTCTAGCCTCTCCTTCTGGCTCATACCCTCTGATCCAGGCACCATGCTGGCAAACCTCTTCTGTACCAATTCCAAAGCTTCCACATCCTTCCTATAATGTGGCAACCAGAATTGAACACAATACCCTAAGTGGCCTAGCCAAAGTCTTAAAAAACTGCAACATGACATCCTGACTGTCATACTCAATTCCCTGATCAATAAAGGCAAACATGCCATTTGCCTTCTTTACCATCCTATCTATTTGCATGGCCACTTTGAGGGAGCTATGGACTTGAACCCAAAGGTCCCTCTGTACATCAATTTTGTTCAAGATCCTTCCATTAACTGTATATCTTTATCTCCCAAAATGCAGCACCTGATACTTACCCAGAATAAACCCCACCTGCCATTTCATCGCCCCAACTCTGTATCCCACCGTATCCTTTGACAACTTTCTACGCTATCCACATCTTTGTATTGTTTGCAAATTTACTAACCCATCCATCTATATTTTTATTCAAGTCATTTATATTTATTACAAACAGCAGAGGTCCCAGTATGGATCCCTGTGGAAAACCACTAGCCAAGGACCTCCAGCCTGAAAAACAACCTTCTACTACTACTCCCTGCCTTCTATGTGCAAGTCAATTCTGAATCCATGCAGGTAAGTCACCGCATATCCCATGCATCTTAATCTTCTGGGTGACCAACTTTGTCGAAAGCCTTAGTAAAATCTATGTAGACAACATCCACTGCTCTACCCACATCAATCTCCTTTGTCACCTCCTTGAAAAAGTCAATTACGTTATTAAGCCATGCTGACTGTCCCTAATTAGGACATGCTTTTCCAAAAGTGTGTAAATCCTATGCTTAAAAATTCTCTCCAATAGCTTCCCAACCAACAATGTGAGACTCAGCAGTCTATAGTTTCCTGGATTATTCCTATTTCCCTTCATGAATAGAGGAACAACATTAGTTACTCACCAGTCCTACAGGACCTGTCCGGTGGCTAACGAGGATACAATGATCTCGGTCAAGGCCCCAGCAATCTCCTCTGCTGCCTCTCACAATAACCTGGGATAGATACCATTGGGTCCTGGGGTCTTATCCACCTTAATGCTTTTCAGGAGACCCAATACCACTTCTTTCTTGATCTCTAAATGCTGTAGCATATTAACATGCTCCACACGAATCTCACTATCCTCCTGGATGAATACTGATACAAAGTACTCATTTAGAATCTCACCCTTATCCTCTGCCTTAAAGCACAAGTTCCCTCCTTTATCCTTGAGCGGTTCTACCTTCTCCTTAGTTATCCACTTGATTTTAATGTATGCATAGAATGCCTTGGGATTGTCTTTCACTCTACTTGCCAAGGTCGTTTCTTAGTCCCTTCTTACTCTCCTTGCTGCTTGAGTTCTTTCCTGCTGGCTTCATATTCCTCACGGGCCCCATCCAATTTTGGCTTCCTAAACCTTATAAATACTTATTTTTTACCTTTTGACTAAATTCGTAACCTCCCTCGTTACCCAAGGTCTCTTCACCTGGCCATCCTTGTCTTCCTTCCTTACTGGAACATGTCAGTCCTGAACTCTCATCAGCAGGTCTTTAATCAATTCCCACATGTAAAAGGTGGACTTGCCTGATAACAGCTCGTCCCATTAACACTCCCTAACTCCTGCCTAATACTGATGTAATTTGCCCTCCCCCAATTTCGTGCCTTGTACAAGGTCCTGACATGCTTATTCATAGCTATCTTAAAAAGTTAAGGAGTTGTAATCACTTTTTCCAAAATGCTGTCCAACTGAAAGGTCAGTCACTTGACTAAGGTCATTAGCCAGTATAAGGTCCAGTATGGCCCCTCCTGTAGTCGGACTATCCATGTACTGTTTCAAGAAACTCTCTTGAATGCTCTTAACAAGTTCTACACCATCTAAACCTCTTACTCTAAGGGAGTCCAAATCAATTTTGGAGAAGTTGAAGTCAACCACATATGCCTACATATTTGTTCCTTAATGTTATCCTACAGTATCCACTTCCCAGCACCACAACCCAAAATCATTGACACCATTTAGCGAGTTGATCGGTCTGCCTTCTTCTCTTCTGGGTAATTGGTCCAATCCTAGAATCAGAGTCATAAGGAACAATAACACAGAAAGAGGCCCTTTGGCCTTTCACATCCACACCGGTCAAAAACTACCACCTAACTACTCTCATCCCATTTTCCAGCAGTTGCCCCATAGCCTTGTGTGCTTTGGCATCACAAGTGCACATCCAAATACTTCTTAAATGTTGAGGGTCTCTGTCTCGATACCCTTACAGGCAGAGAGTTCCAGATTCCCGCCACCGTCTGGGCGAAAAAGATTTTCCTCACATCTTCTTTAAATCTTCTGCTGCTTACATTAAATCCATTCCCGCCAGTCGTGGATCCTTCCATTGAGGGGGAAAGTTTATTCATGTCTACCCTAATCATGCCCATGATAACGTTATACATCTCAATCATGTTCCCTCACCATGCACTCTGCTCTAAGGATCCCAGTCTGTCCAATTTCTCTTCATAACTGAAACTCTCCAGCTCAGGCAACATCCTGGTAAAACTCTACTGTACCTTCCCAAGTGCTGTCACATCCTTTCTATGATTTGGATTCCAGAACAGCACACAATGCTCTTGCTTTGACCTAACCAATATTTTATAAAGTTCCCATATAATCTCCCACCTCAAACTCTATGCCTCAACTAATAAATGCAGGTTTAAGTCAAGAATTATGAGAGCCAAAATGTTAACTCTACTTTCTCTCCGCAGACGCTACCAGACCTGCTGATCTCTCCAACCATTTACTGCCTCCAACCTGGGGCAGCACGAAGTGTAGATGGAACCAATGGATTGTAGGCTGGTTTGTGTGATGGATAGGCTGTGACCATAACTGTCTGTAGTTTCTTCTGGTCTTGGGAAAAGCAGTTGCTACACCATGCTGTGAAGCATCCAGAAAGAATGTTTTCAGTGGTGCATCTTTCAAAACTAGTAACAGCCCCTGTGAATATTCCAACTTTCCTTAGCCTCCTAAGCAAGTAGAGAAGTTATTGTGCTTTCTTGACCATCACTTCAACAGGGGTGAACCAGGACAGATTGTTGGTGACCATCATTCCCAGGAACTTTACGCTTTTGACCATTTCCACCTCAGCACTATTGAATCAGATAGGGTTGTGCCCTCCACTCCATTTCCTGAAGTCAATGACCAGGTCCTTTGTTTTGCTGACTTAGATACAGAGATTTTTGTCTTTTTCACAATGCCGCTAAGCACTCAATCCCTTTTCTGTATTCTGTCTCGTTGTCATTTGAGATCCAACCTACAATGGTGGTGTCATCAGCAAACTTTTAAATTGACACTGATTAATCCTCTGACCAGCCTGTTTACATCCTGCTATAATCTAAAGTTATCCTCTTCACTATTCCACCAACATTTTTGCATTGTCTGCAAACGTACTGGTCAACGCACCCCACCCCAATATTCAAGTCTAAATAATTAATATAAACCACAAACAGCAAGGGTCCAAACTCTAAACCCTGTGGGACCCCACTGGACACATGTCGAGTTGGAGAAACACACCATCACCTTCTGTTGCCTGCGACTCGGCCAATTGTGGATACAATTTGTCAAACGTCATTGGATCCCATAGGCTCGTATCTTTGCAATCAGTCTATGTGGGGCCTTATTAAAAGCCTTGATGCAATCAAGCGGACTACATCAAAAGCATTTTTCTCATCTACAAACCCGGTCAGCTCTTCAAAATATTCAATTTGGTTAGTCAGACATAACGACCCCTTAAGAAAACCATACAGATTGTACTTGATTGATCCCTACTTCTCCAAATGCAGATTAATTCTGTCTCTCAGAATTGTTTCCAATAAGTTTCACCATCACTGATGCTAGACTAACTGGACTGTAGTTTCCTAGTTTATATCTTGTTCTCTTCTTGAATAACAGTACCACAGTGGCTGTCCTCAAGTCCTCCGGCACCTCTGTGGCCAGAAAGAAATTCATAGGTTTCAAGCACTTCTGCTATTTCCCCTCTTGTCTTACTCAAGATCTCTTCCAGTCCTGAAGATTTACCAACTTTTAAGCCTGACAGATCACTCCGCTCTGTCTATTCCATGTTTTTTAATTGTATCGCACACGTGCTCCCCAATTTCTAACCCATATCATTCCTCACACTTATGAACATTGACCCAAAGTATACATTGAGAAGCCTACCTACATCCTCCGGCTCCATACAAAAATTACCACGGTTGTTCTTAGCGGGTCTTACTCTTTCCCTCCTTATTGTTTTACTCTTAAGTGTACCTCTGAAAGAATTTCGAATTTTCCTTCATTTTATCTGTCAGCGTCCTTTCAAATCCCCTTTTGGTTCTCCTAATCTCTCTTTCAAGTCCCCTCTCGCACATTTTATTTTCCTCCAGGACTTCTGCCATAAGCCTACCTATTTCTCTTAAGTCAATCCTGTAAACCTCTTGAAATCCAGGGTTTACCAAAATGTGATGGTCCCTTTTTCTTTATTGGAACATTTTGACCCTGTACTCTCCGGATTTCTTTCTTGAATACATCTCACTGTTCCGGGACAGATTTCCCTGAAAGTGTCTTCTCCCAGACCACTCTGGCCAAATCATTTCTGATCTTATTAAAACCAGTCTATCCCCAGTTGAGAACTTTAATTTCAGGCCCATCTTTGTCCCTTTCCACAATAATCTTGAATCTAACATAGTTACGATTGCTGTCTTCAAAACACAACCCCACTGATACTTCAACCATTTGCCCAGCTTTGAAATTCTAATAGATATCTCCCCATAGCTCATGTCATTCAGGCCAACCACCTTAAATCAATGTCCTCAGGTTATCAATCCTTAAGACTATAAGGCATAGGAGCAGAAATTAGGCCGTTCGGCCCATCAAGTCAGCTCCGCCATTCAATCAAGGCTGAAAAGTTCCTCAACCCCAATCTCCCGCTTTCTCCCCGTAACCCTTGATCCCCTTGATAATCAAGAACCTATCTATCTCAGTCTTAAATGTACTCAACGACCTGACCGCCACAGCCTTCTGTGGCAGTGAATTCCATAGATTCACCACTCTCTGGCTGAAGAAGTTTCTCCTTATCTCTGTTCTAAAAGGTCTTCCCTTCACTCTAAGGCTGTGCCCTCGGTCCTAGTCTCTCCTACCAATGGAAGCATCTTCCCAACATCCACTCTGTCCATTAGAAGTAGCTTCTCCTTTTTAACTCTATCAAAACAATTAATGATTGTGAACATCATTTAACCTTCTTGGCTGTAAGAATAATTGAAATCCATCATTCCTAGCACCCAACTAAATTAGAAATAATACTAATTTCATTTGCTTTATGATATTGATAAATCAGTCAATTATTTCCAACCTTTTGGAGTAAAATTTCAATTTAACCCCTTCAGGTAAAACTGATAATTTGGATTAGCTGACCTTTCTGTAATCTGCCCATGTTTTGTTTCAGTCTTATTGATTTCAATGCAAGTGAAAAATGACAGATTTTGTTTAACTTTGAAGATGAAAGAACATTCTGAATTTGAGCACATCTATATTTAAGGATCACCAAGTGAAAAGCAGAACTTTCAAACAGTAGAATAAATCAAAGAATCCATACAGTGTGGAAGCAGGCCATTTGGCCCATTGAAAAGCATGCCACCCAGACACACATCCCTACCACATCTTTGTACCATCTAGCCCGAACATCTCCAGACACTGTGGGCAATTTAGCATGTCCAAACCACCTAACCTGCACATCACTGGCACAAAAACAGAAGTTGCTAGAAAAGCTCAGCAGTTCCGGGAGCATCTGTATTAAAAAAATAATCAGAGTTAACATTTCAGGTCCGGTGATCCTTCCTCAGAACTTGACATCCTTAGATTGTGGGAGGAAGCTGGAGCATATGGAGGAACGTCAGGCAGACATGGGGAGAATGTGCAAACTCCCCATAAACATTCACCCAAAGGCTGGAATCAAATCCAGGTCCCTCGCACCGTGGGGCAGTAGTGCTAACCACTGAGCCACTGTGCCACCCAAATATAATAGAATGATTTCATAACAGAGTAATTATAACCTAATAGCACTGAAATTCATCTCAGACAGTTACACAAAGTAAAATATCATGCATCAACATTCCATTTGAACTCCATTCAGTTTTCTTTTCCATTAATACAAAACAGCTTGTTGATTCAATATTGCCCATTTTGCACTGTCATCCAAAGTAAATTTCACACTTCGTTGAGGAAAGTGCAATGTAAAGACCTAAATAAAGCAAACTATTGCAGACGTTGGAAATCTGAATGTAAAGCAAAGTGCTGGAAATATTCAGCATTTCTGGCAGTCACGAGCGAGATAATGTTTTTAGTTGAATATAAATCTCCTTCTAAACATTCAATTCTAAATTAAAAATCTACATTGCCTTCTCTCATTCTGTGCTCCTCAGGTTCTCTGATGGGTGATAAAGAGAATTTCAGCCACTTGAAAGGAAATTATTCAGTCTGTAGACTGCAGAAAAGTTTCAGAAAGGTAAATATGGCAGCAAGTTGTTCAGAGGCCATCCAAATGTTTCTAGGGCAGCTTTGGACCCCATATGAAAAGTGTAGGACCATTATTAAAACAGCTGAGGTGATTTTGTAGAATGCCACAACCAAAATGGTGTGTCCCACTTCTTCATCTGTGGAATGGACACATTCACAGTATCTACAACAATAGATCTTCATTTAGACTGGTAAAGCAGTATGTAATGAGCTCTGTACCATAGGGATAGTGTCCTTATCTCTAGCTCAGAAGTCTGTGTTCAAGACCCTCGTGCTGCAGAGGCGTGTCACATGTCTGGGCAGATTGATTAAAATTAATTAAAATAGTGCAAAACAGTCGTATTTCACAGACCATGCCTTCAGATCTTGGCTCAGTTGCTTGCCAATGAATGACTCAAGTCAATAATCTGAGAGCTGTCCATTGACACTCCAGTGTCACTGCTTTTATTATAATGACTGGGAATAGCTGAAAAACTTTTCTCTAATTCAACGATGATAATTACAAGGCTTTGATTTCAAGAATCACATTTTGCAACACCACTTGGACAAGTGATTTTTTTCACTGGTGCCTCAAGTTTAAAGTATTCAAAAAATCTACTCCTATTCCAACACACTGACATCATTTGGAAAGATTTACAAACACAAGTCAGTCACTGGACAGTAGGTTTTGATCTAGTGACTTAGAAGCTGCAAAGATTTTGTGAGAATGGAGCATGGTAGAAGGTAGCCTGATGTTCAGGTATATATTCAGATTGTAAACAGCAGAGAATATTCTACCTAAAAAGTGCATAAACCCTTCGAGATTCTCAAGTTGCTGAAGTTATGCCATACCCGTAAAGAACTTTCAAAATGAGTTTTTATCAATAAGGGTGCTTTGGTCAATTGAACATAGTCCACAACTTAGAACATTAAGTAATAGGTTTGCTTTTTTCTCCTGTGTGCATGGGTACAAGTGGGTACTTGTCATTGTCAGTAAATAGGAAAGTATAGTGGGTGTAACTATGGGTTGTCAAGAATCAGCACCAAGTTGGCAATGAAATTTCTACTAATTTTATGGTCCGTGATGTTTAGATGCCATGAGTTGGCATGGAAGGTGTGTGGAAGCGAAGGGAGTATTGGAAGAGCAAAAGATAACAAGGTGTGGAGCTGGATGAACACAGGAAAGCTTGACGTTTCGGGCCTAGACCCTTCATCGGAAATCATCATTTCCGATGAAGGGTCTAGGCTCGAAACGTCGAGCTTTCCTGCTCCTATGATGCTGCTTGGCCTGCTGTGTTCATCCAGCTCCATACCTTGTTATCTTGGATTCTCCAGCATCTGGAGTACCTATTATCTCTGATTGGAAGAGCAAAAGCTGGATGAATATTTTACAATAATAACCTTTTAATGTTTGGACAGTGCTGAAGCTTTTTGCCCAGCCTACTCAGAACACTCTTCCTTGTTTATTTCATTCTTCTAGATCTCTAGGTCATGTCCTAGCACTGCCAACCTATTTTCAAACATTCCAAACTCGCTAGCTGGAACTTACAATTATCTGCCTTTTGGCTCATCATGAATAATCTTTGTTTGCTTATCCCTATCTTTAGAGTCAGAGATATACAGCACAGAAAAAGGCATTTCAACCCATCATGTCCACACCTCTCTACAATAAACACCTAACTATTCTGATCCTATTTTCCAGCACTTGGTCCATAGCTTTGTATGCCTTGGCATCACATGTGCACATAGAGTTATAGAGTCGTAGAGATGTCAGCATGGAAACAGACTCATCGGTCCCATTCGTCCATGCTGACCAGATATCCTACATAAATCTAATCCCATTTGCCAGTATTTGGGCCATATCCCTTTGAACTCTTCTTATTCATATACCCATCCAGACATGTTTTAAATATTGTAATTGCACCAGCCTCCACCACTCCCTCTGGCAGCTTATTCCATACATGTACCATCCTCTGTGTGAAAAAGTTACCCTTTAGATCCTTTTTAAATTCTTCCCCTCTCACTTTAAACCAATGCCCTCTAGTTTTTGACTCCCCCCACTCCAGGGAAAAGACCTTGTCTATATATCCTATCCATGCCCCAATGGATAGGGTAATGATTTTATAAACCTCTATAAGCCACCCCTCAGCCTTCAACACACCAGGGAAAATAGCTCCAGCCTGTTCAGCCCTTCCTCATAGCTCAAAACCTCTAATCCTGGCAACATCCTTGTAAATCTTTTCTAAACCCTTTCAAGTTTCACAACATCCTTGCTATGGCAGGGTGACCAGAATTGCACACAGTATTCCAAAAGTGGCCTAACCAATGTCCTGTATAGCCACAATATGACCTCCTAACTCCTATGCTTGATGCACTGAAATAAAGACAAACATATCAAATGCCTTTGTCACTATCAAGGAACCATGAGCCTGCACTCCAGGGTCTTTATGTTCAGCAACATTCCCCAGGACCTTACAATTAAGTCTATAAGTTCCACACTGATTTGTCTCTCCAAAATGCAGCACCTCACATTTTTATAAATTAAACTCCATCTGCCACTCCTCGGCCCATTGGCTCATCTCATCAACATCCTGTACTCTGAAGTAACCTTCTTCACTGTCCAATAAAACTCCCAATTTTGGTGTCATCTGCAAACTTACTAACCATGTGTTCACATTCAATTCATTTATATTAAATGATGAAAATCAGTGTAACCAGCACCGATCCTTGTGGCACACCACTGGTCACAGGCCTCCAGTCTGAATAGCAACTTTCCACTACTATCCTCTGTCTTCTACCTTTGAGCTAGTTCTATATCCAAATGGATAGTTCTCCCTGTATTCCATATGATCTATCCTTGCTAACCAGTCTGCCATGAGGAACCTTGTCAAGCACCTTATTGAAGTCCTTTTGATCATGTCCACAGCTCTGCCCTCATCAATCCTATTCATTACTTCTACAAAAAACTCAATCAAGTTAGTGGGACATGACTTCCACACACACAGCCATGTTGACTATCCATAATCAGTTCTTGCCTTTCCAAATACATGTCAATCCTGTCCCTTGGGATTCCCTCTAACAACTTGCCCACCAGCGATTTCAGGCTTACCGGTCTATAGTTCGCTGCCTTTTCCTTACCACGTTTCTTAAATAGTGATACCACATTAGCCAACCTCCAATCTTTCGGACACCTCACCTCTGGCTATTGCGGATACAAATATCTCAGCAAGGGGCCCAGCAATCACTTCCCTAGCTTCCCACAGATTTCTAGGGTCCAGACGATCAAGTCCATAAGACCATAAGACATAGGAGTGGAAGTAAGGCCATTCGGCCCATCGAGTCCACTCCGCCATTTAATCATGGCTGATGGGCATTTCAACTCCACTTACCCGCACTCTCCCCATAGACCTTGATTCCTTGCGAGATCAAGAATTTATCAATCTCTGCCTTGAAGACATTCAATGTCTCAGCCTCCACTGCGCTCCGTGGCAATAAATTCCACAGGCCCACCACTCTCTGGCTGAAGAAATGTCTCCTCATTTCCGTTCTACATTGACACCCCCACTTCTAAGGCTGTGCCCACAGGTCCTAGTATCCCCATTTAACAGAAACAACTTCCCAGCGTCCACCCTTTCTAAGCCATGCATTATCTTGTAAGTTTCTATTAGATCTCCCCTCAACCTTCTAAACTCTAATGAATACAATCCCAGGATCCTCAGCCGTTCATCGTATGTTAGGCCTACCATTCCAGGGATCATCCGTGTGAATCTCCGCTGGACACGCTCCAGTGCCAGTATGTACTTCCTGAGGTGTGGGGCCCAAAATTGGACACAGTATTCTAAATGGGGCCTCACTAGAGTTTTATAAAGTCTCAGAAGCACATCGCTGCTTTTATATTCCAACCCTCGAGATAAATGACAACATTCCATTCGCTTTCTTAATCATGGACTCAACCTATGAGTTAACCTTTAGAGAATCCTGTACTAGCACTCCCAGATCCCTTTGTACTTCAGCTTTATGAATTTTCTCACCGTCCAGAAAATAGTCCGTGCCTGTATTCTTTTTTCCAAAGTGCATTTGCTCACGTTGAATTTCATCAGCCATTTCCTGGACCACTCTCCTAAACTGTCTAAATCATTCTGCAGCCTCCCCACCTCCTCCGTACTACCTGCCTGTCCACCCAACTTCATATCATCGGCAAACTTCGCCAGAATGCCCCCAGTCCCTTCATCCAGATCATTAATATATAAAGTGAACTGGGGTTCAAGTGGAGATTTATCCACCTTTATGCGTTTTAAGATATCCAGCACCTCCTCCCCTATAATGTGGACTTTTTTCCAAGGTGTCAATGTCTATTTCTCCATATCTTCCATCTAGTTCTCCAGTCAATACTGATGCAAAGTACTCATTTAGTATCTGCCCCATCTCCTGCAGTTCCACACACAGGTGGCCCTGCTGATCTTTAAGGGGCCCTATTTACTCCCCAGTTACTCTTTCATCCCTAATGTATTTATAAAATCCCTGTGGATTCTCCTTAACCCTATTTGCCAAGGCAATCTCATATCTCCTTTTTGCCCTCCTGATTTCCCTCTGAAGTGTACTCCTACTGCCTTTGCACTCTAAGGATTCACTTGATCTCTGCTGTCTATACCTGACATATGCTTTCATTTTCTTGACCAAAACCTTGATTTCTCTAGACATCCAGCATTCCCTACACCTACCGTCCTTGTCTTTCACCCTGACAGCAACATACTCTCCCTGGACTCTGGTTATCTCATTTTTGAGGGTTTCCATTACCAGCTGTCCCTTTACTTGTAAACATCCGCCCCCGATCTACTTTTGAAAGTTCTAAATACTTCTTCAATGTTATAAGTGCTTCTGCCTCTAACTACCTTTACAGACAGAGACTTCCAGATTCCCACCTCTGGGTGTAAAAGCTTTTCTTCACAACTCTTCTAAACCTTCTACCCCATACCTTACACCTATTCTCCTTGGTCACTGATCTCTCCATCAAGGAAGAAAATTTCTTCCTATCTACCCTATCTACGCCTCTCAATTTTATACATCTCAACCATGTCCCCACTCAATCTCCTCTGTTGTAAGGACAACTGCTCCAGTCTATCCAATCTCTCTTCGTAAACTCTTCAGCTCAGGCAACATCCTGATAAATCTTCTCTGCACCCTTTCTGGTATGACATAACTTCTATAATGCAAATTCCAGAGCTGCACACAATACTGTACCTGTGGCCTAACCAACATTTTATACAGTTCCAGTATAAAGTCCCTGCTCCTAATATCTGTGCCTCAACTAACAAAGGCAAGGAATGATGACATGGTGACTCCGTGGTTAGCATTGCTACATTACAGCACCAGGCACCTTGGTTCAATTCCAGCCTTGGGTGACTGTGTAGATTTTGTATGTTCTCCCTGTGTCTGCACGGGTTTCTGCTGGGTGCTCTGGTTTCCTCCCACCGTCCAAAATGCAGGTTAGGTGGATTATCCATGGTAAATTGCCTCTTAATGTGTAAGGATATGCAGGATAGGTGGGTCAGCCATAATAAATGCTAGCTTCCAGGTATAGAATGGTCAGATTGGTCTGGGTACAATGCTCTTTAGAGGCTCGGTGCAGACTCTGAGCCAAATGCTCTCTTCCCACGCTTTAGGGATTCTATAATTCTAAGTGTACCAAATGCGTTCTTAGCCACTTTATCCACCCATTCTGATATCTTAAGGGACTGATGCACATCATATGCACACCAAAGTCTATCTGATCCTTGATGCTGACTAGTCCAACAGCTTTATGACATCAAGTCTTTCCCTGCCTTAGTTGTCCTGCTCAAGTGCATCGCTTCACATTTATCCAGATTGAATTCCTTTTGATACTGTTCAACCCAAATAGCCCATTTATTTCATCTTTTAATCTAAAGCTATCCTCTTCACTATTTACCACCCCATCAATTTTTGTATCATCTGTGAAGTCACCATTCACCTTCCCATACTCAAGTCTAAATCATTTATATAAACCACAAACAGTAAGGGTCCCAACATTGATTCCGATAATAGACTTCCATTTAGAAAACCGCTCCTCAAACATTACCTTCTGTTTCCTGCCACTCAGCCAACTGTGGATCGAATTGCCAAATTTCCCTGGGTTCCATGGGCTCTTATCTTTGTTATCAGTCTCTTATGCAGGACCTTCTCAAAATCTTTCAAAGAATTCCAAGTAGACTACCTCAAAAGTATTGCTCTTATCTACAGACCTGGTCACCTCTTCAAAAAAATTCAGTTGAGTTGATCACACATGACCTCCTCTTAACAAAACCATACTGACAGTTCTTGATTAATCCCTTTCTCTCTTTTTATTTCTCACTGTGGACACCATCTCCGTGTACTCTATTCTCTCCATATCCCTCACCCACCCCCACACCCCATCATCAGCATAAATGCTACCCTATGTCAGCTATCTTCAGTTCTGACAAAGGGTCACTGGACTTGAAAAATGTCACCTGGCAAAGCAGCCCATCCCTACCATCCGCACCCCACTTCCTAACCACTTCAAGCCCTCCACCTCCCGTCCTGAAAATTGGGAACGCAGGTGGTGATTTTGAAGTGTTGGATTTGTGAAGTCAGAATATTTTACATCCTTACACACTGATACCGGAACAAAATTGGGACCACACTGTAATACTTTGTTTTTTGCAAACAGCTGAATTTGTTTTTGTAGTGGACTGTACTGTCACAAATATCAAGATTTTTTGCTGTCTTTCCAAAGAAAAGGTTGAAAAAAACATGCTTTCTTGGTTTATATTCAGATTTTAAATGTAATTATACCCTTTTCAAAGAGCCAATATCAGGGCCATAATCCCTTCTAAACTTCTCTGACCAATATCTATGTCCTTTACGATTCTCCCTCAAACCTTCATCCTTGACTAAGCTTTCAGTCACCTATCCTAACCCTTTAAATTTTGGCTGAACAATTTTTGACTGATTAAGCCTCTGGGACATACCTTGTGAAGTAAGGAAGTAACTTTTTTTACTTCTCTACATTTCCAAGAAATGCAACTGAAAAAGCTGTGCCGAAGGGCCTTTGTACCTAAGATGGCACCGTAAGCAGTGACTTGGATACTTTTCACTGTACTCATTTGAGTGCATGTGACAATAAAACTTAATTCTAATTCTAATTCTGAATGTAATATGTTGATGTTTGAATTACAATATACCTCAAGTGTTACATAGAAAATAAATTGCAGCTGCAGGAGGCCATGCACATCTTTGAGCTTTCCTCTGCTATTCAGTTAAATCGTGATTGATCTTCTACCTTAACTTTTACGCCATATTTTCATAATCCTTGACTTTAATATAACCACATTAACTTTGTTTTAAATTGAAATGTTTACTAGTCATGGATTAATTATGGAAAGGAGAAAGAAAATCACTTCTGTTGCAATATTTTGAATATACTGTCAATTCTTCAGTCGACTTCTTATTTTCTTAGAAACTTTTAATTCTGCACTTTCAATGAAAACATATGCTGTGGAATAATGTTGTCTTCTAAATTGCCACAACACACATTTTCTAAATGCTGCACAGAAAACCGCTGTTTTAAGCATCAAAGAAATATGCCTCAACAATTTTGATTTATTTGAGCTGTCATTTGAGTTCGATATTAAAATGGAATATTAACTCTGTCCTTTTCTCTAACCCAGACAAGCTGTAATAAAAGCAAAAGATTGTTTTTTTGTTTAAATTTCAAATTAGGAATCTATGATTTGTGAAAATGTGAAAATACAGTTTTGGGACCTGTCATTTCTATCAGTGTACAGATGTAGAATAGTTTGCATTGCAGCTGTCTATTGTCCTCTGATGCCTATACTTTCACACAATATCATGAGCTATTTTGTATAAAGAAGTAAAAAAGTTCTGCAGTGCTGGTTTTGGAATAAATTATGAAATGGAGAAAAAAAAAGTTCAGAACAACAGTCTTCCCACCCAGACAATGCTGGCACCTAGCCTCTAGTCTGCACCGGACCTTGCCGCGAGACCATGCTGGGCTTCACCTCAGGGTTCACGAGGCCAGATCACTCTGGAATTATTTTGAAATAGAAGTCCCACTGAGGCCTTGCCAGTTCAAGAAGATGCCACGTGGATTGACAGGACTCCATGCTGGCTGGCCGACTGCCACACCAGGCTAAGAGACTGCCATGCTGGGTTGGGAGGTTGCTACACTGGGCCTGTGCTGAGGGCGGGAGTTGAGAGGCCAGCCAATCCAAGGCTGTGAACAGAAAAAGAGGAAGAAAACAGGAGAGAAAAATAAGGAACAGATGGAGCAGACGAGCTCTGGCTGAAATGTTCTACTCTGTCGCCGTCAGGGAAATTCAGGTGAATATAGCATGGATTAGTTAATCCCCCAAGCATATGGGAGGATTTGAATTATTGACTTGATTCGCAACTTCTCCTTATCCAATTGGTAGCATTCTTGCCTGTAAATCCTAAAGTTTAGGCTTCAAGTCCCATTTCATGAGTTGAGTAAAAAAAGTTAATGCTGATACTCTTTTGATGAGAATTTGAACTGAAGCTCAATTTGCCCTCTCAGGTAAATGTAAAAGATCCATGGCAGTATTTTGAAGAACAGGGAGCTATGACTGGTATCTTGTTAAGTATTTACTCTTTTATTGTCAACATCACACCAACAGATTACCCGGTCACTGTCATATTGCTGTTTGTGGCATTTGTTGTGTGCAGACTGGCTGTCACATTTAATACAACAGCAACCATATCTCAAATGAAATTCCTCGGCTCGAAAGCACTTTAAAATGTCTCGTGGATGTGAAATATGTTATAAATCTTTCTTCCTTTCCTTTTTTGATGTGCATTTAAAGGCACATAATTCTACAGGATTGAAAGAATTGTTAAAATATGTATTTTTTTTGAGTGATAGCATGCCCTACCAAATAAATGCATAACTGCCCACAAGCATGCTCAAAGCTAGGAAAACCTTTGAAGCAATTTTGTAATTAGTCTTTTATCTTTTATAATACGTAAAGAATGAGTTGCATGTTAACATATTCCACTACATTCTATAGCATTTAATTTTCTAGTTGATATATTTTTAGTACACATCACAGTATGTTATAGGGTTTGATAAAGTTATCTTGGAGGGTTAACATGTACAAAATCCTTTCGTTCATCAGCTTTTTGATGAGTCTCACAGCTGGAGAGATATATTAGTTGATAGCTGCTGCTGTGTTCGCTTATACACAAAAGAGAAAGATTACAAGCCAGGAGAATGTTCCAGTTCTGTAAGATTATCAGATCTAGGAGCAGAAGTAGACCATTCTGCCCAATATAACAAGGTGTGGAGCTGGATGAACACAGCAGGCCAAGCAGCATCATAGGAGCAGGAAAGCTTGACGTTTC
>JAHRHZ010000075.1:24562583-24646849 GCA_024137785.1 Ginglymostoma cirratum
CTGAAGAAGGGTCCAGACCTGAAACGTCAGCTTTCCTGCTCCTCTGATGCTGCTTGGCCTGCTGTGTTCATCCAGCTCTATACCTTGTTATCTCAGATTCTCCAGCATCGGCAGTTCCTACTATCTCGGAAATGCTAGAAATACGCAGCAGACATGGCAATTACGTTGAGAGAGAAAAACAATGTTAGTGACTTGGATGCTGCACATTATTCTTGCTCCTGCAACTTTCCTGTAGCAGATTGTGTAAGGGTTTCAAACTATCTCCATTCTGTCTGTTGTAACATCCTCCACAGATTCAGGAATAACTTTTATATTTTGTTGAAATCTTTCATTTCATAATCATCAGGATAAACACAATAATGCCAAATTTCAAATCTTTACAGAAAAAAAATACTAGTGGAGAAACTGATTGACATCAACTCTGATTAGCAAACACATTGCTATGGAGAAAGCAATGGGGATTATAGGGTCTCCATGTACCTAAGTAATACAAAGCATAAGGTTTGAACAAATTACTTTTGCTTTCAATCAACTACTAATGGCCTGTCATTCTCTGTTTCTTTTTTCTCTTCCTCCTTTCTTGAGTGTCAGCAATACAATTGCTAAATTCCAATCTGTTGCAATCATTTCAGAATCTAGGGAACTTCGAAAAATCCTTGTTAATGTATCCATCATCTCTGCAGCAATCCCTCTCGAACTTAGAATGGAGACCATCAGGTCCTAGGGATTTGCTGGGTCATAATTTCTTTAATTTCTCCAGGATTTTTTTCTCTGCTCATATTAATTATCTTATTTCCCACTCTATTAGCCCCTAAGTTGCCCTTTATTCCTTTTTTGCAACTAGTGTCCTGCGTTGCGAAACTAGACACAAAATGTTTGTTCAATATCTGTACGATTTCCACATCTCCCTATTATAAATTAGCCTGCCTTTGCTTCTCAGAAGCCAAGAATTAGTTTTGCTACTCTTTATACACACATACAAGTTCTTGAAATGGCATTGACTTCCTGGTCATCAGACAGTTGGAACCTGGATGCACTGTGACAGATGTTTCTTGGGACTTCTAAGAAGTCACAACAAAATGACCATCTGGGAAGTTTAAAATTATGATGGGCAAACTTTGATTTTTCAGTATCTAGAACCCCCATGAAAAAGCACCCAACTATAAGCTGAAACTTCAGACAGTTCCAGATACTGAAGACTAGACCAAACTTAAGGTCTGAAAAATGGTAGGGTAAGTAGGTAACTGATTCAAAGATTTGGAAATTGAAATATTTGAGCCCAACTGGTTTTATATTTCTATCCAGTTTACTGTCATGTTTTGTTTTATGGCAATTTTGTTGTTCTTTGTTGGCTTCTAAAATACTCTCAATCTTCATGTTAACTACTATTAATTGGAACATTATTTCATCTGACATCTTAACTAAATTTATTATCCAGATTGGGTTGGATCTTTTTTTGTTGAATCTTTGTTTGGTAATGGAATGTGTTTTGTTAAACATTTTGAATTGATGCTTTGAACGCTGCCTCTTGCCAGCATTTGTGCTATTCCTGAATTACCCTTGAACTGAACAACTTGTTCAATTAAGAATCAATCACATTTCTGCGGCCCTTGAGTCTTGTAAGACAGGCCACGCAAGGTCAACAGATCTTTCCTTCCTTAAAGGCATGAGTGAACTAGATTTTTAAAAAAAACAATTGATGATATTTTTATGTTCATGGTAACATTTGGGATCATTTAATTCCAGATTTTATCCACAGGATTTAAATTCCACACAGCTGTCATGATGGGGATTTCAATCGAAGACTACTAGTTCAGTGAAATTACCATGCCACCCACTTCCCTATTTACCTTTATACCTTTCACCAAATCAAACTAAGCCTGCACTCACTGTATAAGTATGGGAGTAGCTTGTTTAGAAGGCAAGTATGTCACTTTTAAACGAAAATTAAATTTGCAGGCGGTGATGGCCTAATGGCGTTAGCGCAAAGCTATTATTCCAGAGACCCAGACAGTGTTCTTGAGACCCAAGTTCAAATCCTATCGTGACAGATATTGCAATTTGAATTCAATAAAAATCTGGAATTAAGAGTCTAATGATGACTATGACATAATTGTAAAAGGAAAATTTCATCTGGTTCACTGATGCCCTTTAGGGAAGGGAACTGCTGTGCGTAATTGATCTGGACTACATGTGTTTCCAGACCCATAGCAATGTAATCAAATCTTAACTGCTCTCTAGGCAATAAATGTTGGTCCAGCTAGTGACACCCACAATCCATGATGGAATAAGTTACATAAGAGTAACTATTTCCCAGTGATTACTTTACTGTGAGATTGATAAATAAACCTTCATCACTACACAATACTACAGTCATAGAATCGTACAGCATGTAAACAATACCTTCGGTCTAACACATCTGCGCTGACAAGATTTAAAATAGTTTCATACTTTGCTGGTGTCACAAGATAACATTCCCAGAAATTGTTACAAAAATATTCCACAAATTCATCTTTCAAACCACCTTTGCCAATTTGCTTGATTGGTCCAAATTATACAAAAATTCAAGTCACTTACAGTTATTATATCCAGGCTAGGAGATATGTATGAAAAGTGCTCTTGAATTTAGAAGAAAGAATTGTAGCATAAAAATAATTAATTGGGAAAAGTGGGTTTCAATGAGATGAGAGTGGATATAGGCTAGATAAATTAGAGTCAAAAGGTTGGCAAGAAAAAAATGTTCCTTGAAGAATGGATTACATTCACAGAAGAGATAGCTTGGCTCATTCAAGGTCTATTCTTTCAGAAGAGAAAGTTAGGGCAAAGAAATCCAGAGCTCTCTGCATGACAAATCCCCAGAGGAGTCAGGCCAATTAGAGGCCAAAAAGGAGATTTATGCATGATAGCAGAGAACATAGCCGAGGTTTTAAATTAGTATTTTGTATATGGCCTTACTAAGGAAGAAAGTAATTCCCAAATTATGGTGAAAAGGAGGTAAATAATACATTTAAAAAAAAACATCAAAATTGAAGAAGCCAGTATTGGATAGACTGTCTATATAGTTCACACTACACTAGAACTAGATGAGGTGTATCCAATGATATTGATGGAGAGAAGAGTCAAAGCTATCAAGGTATTGGACATAAATTTTTTTCATCTTCCTTAATTCAGAAATGATGCCCAAGGACTGGAGAATTGAAAATATCACACTGTTATTCAAAAAGAGCGTAAAGACAAGCTCAGCAACTGCAGGCCAGTTAGTTTAACTTTGATGATGGGGAAACTCATAAAAACAGTAATACAGGACAAAATTAATAGTCACATAGACGAATGCAGATGAAGGAAAGTCAGCATGGATTTGATAAGAGAAAGTCAGATTCAATGAACTTGTTGTAATTTTTGAATAGGTAACAAAGAGTTGATGAACGCATTGCTATTGATGAGGTTTACATAGAATTCCATAATTCAGTTGATACAAGCACACCAGTGGGCATTTTTTAAATAAAACATAGAGTATCCTAAGCTTTATCAGTAATGGTACAATGAGCAAGGCAAAGAATGTTATGCTTAACTTGTACAGGGGAATACTTCAACCCCAGCTGGAGTATAGGAATTCAGAATGTCCTTGAGACAGATGCAAAGTATTGGAGAGAGTGCACAAAAGATTCTCAAGAAAGATTCCAGCAATGAGAAATTTCAGCAGCAAAGTTAAGTAGAGAAATTTGGGACCTTTCCTTGGAGAAGGCTGAGAGTTCTGACAGTAGTAAAGAAAATCATGAAAGATCAGAATACAATAAATAGGGAGGAATTGTTGTCACTCATGAAGGGAGCAAGAACAAAAAGGCACAGTATTAAGGTAATTCAAGGGAGAAAAAAAAAGTCAGGAGAAGCTCTCTCTCACAGCAGATCATTAAGGCCTGTATAATACTAATGGGAAGTACAGTGGGGGCAGATGGATATCTGAAAAGGAAATTGTTGAGGGTTAAGAGGAGAATGCATGAGAATGGCACTAGGTACAATGCCATTCAGAGAACCAGCAACACACGATGGGCAGAGTGGCTTTCTCTGTGCTATAACAGTTCTGTGATTCTATGAGAATTAATAAGCAAGTTATTCGTAGACTAGTATCATTTCATTCACTATCAAAAATGCTGCTTTGGAGAAAGCTGACTGGACAAAATTGTCCACATTAGATGTTTTCTGTTTTTATTGGTGAGAACATTGTTTCTGAACAGAGGTAATTTAAGTTCTTGTCCAATAGAATTCCATTAAACTGTATTTGTATCCCCAACCTCCTTCTCATGCCACTTGACACTTTATATTTTTGGTTGTTGTTTCCAATTTCCAATTATTTTAGAGTTATAAGCTAGGACAGCACAGTGTAACAGTGATTAACATTGGGATCTGCGTTTGATTCCATCCTTGGGCAACTATCTATATGGAGTCTGGACATTGTCCCCATGTCTGTATGTGTCCCTAAGGTGTGCTTCAGTTTCCTCTCTCAATCCAAAGATGTGTAGGTTGGGTGGATTGGCCATGCTAAATTACCCCTAATGTCCAGGTATATGCAGGTTAAGTGAGTAAATGGTAAATTACGGGTCTGGGTGGAATGGTGGATAGACAGTCAATGGGCTAAAATGGCTTTTCTCTCCCTCTGGGGATTCTGTCAAAGAGGCACAAATGAAGGCCATAAAATTCACAGAAAGTGATTTTCCTAAATTAGTTGTGTTAAGGTAGGTTACCTTGCATTTTTAAAATTTATGTAGACTGATGCAGAACAGATGCTTTTGCAGACTCCTGCAAGCATTAAGCTTTACAAATTCAAATAGGTCATTGTATCTGCAAAAGTAATTAAAAGTTTGAAATTATATCTCTGAGGCCAAGACAGCCACAGATGAGTGGAGCTCAAAGTGACAAGGGAAATTTTCCCCAATATTTTGTCTTTACCAATAGGCATCAAATTGGTCCTTGAGGGAAAGGCACCAACTCTACAACAAAATTATTCAATCTACATTGCTTTCCCAGCCCAATCTCCTCCATCCCATATCCATCTTCTCCTTTCTCCTCTTTCATCCTTCATCAATTCTTTTTATTTTTTGACAGTCTCCACATCCTCACATCTCTCCTGCTAGTTCATCTTTAATCTCCTTTCATAGCTGGCAATCATTTTCCCTAACTTCTTTTCCTGCTTTTTCATCTGACATTTCCATGCCTTCACATTTGATCCTGGTTGCTCCCAGCTCTTATAAACTCACCTATTTCTGAGGAGGCCATAGTATAACAGTAATGTCATTGGACTAGTAATCCAGAGCCCCAGCCTAATATTAGGAAATACAAATAGAAAGTGCTGCAGTAATCAGTAGACGAACATAGGTTCAAATCCCACCATGGCAGATGGCGAAAATCAATTTCAGTAAAAATCTAGAATAAAAAAAGTTTGCTTAATAGCAATCATAAAAGCACAATTGATCATCTGAAAAACCCACCTGATTCACTAATACTCTAAGGTCAAATCTTACATCCTTACCTGGCCTGGCTCACATGAGACTCTAAAACACCCCAGCTATGTGGTTGACTTATTTTTCTTGGGCATTTAGGGATGGATAATAAATGCTGACCTTACCAGTTAAGTCTACATTCCATGAATGAATAAAATTAATACATAAGAACGAGTGTAGGTCATTTAACCCACCAATCTGCCCAACATTTATTATGGTATATCACTTCCATTAAAGAACTCACCTTTATTCAAGTAAATACTTCAACTGTCCTGTTTGAAAGAAAGGTATAAAAAGTTGGTGTGAATATTGGTTCTTCAGGAAAACTTGCTCCTGTTCAACACGTTTTAACATATTATGTCTGAGGAACGGAGTTCAGTGGACTCAAGGAAACGTTTCTGAAGAAATGAAACTTCTTCAGTATCTTCTATGTGGATTTGATTGACACATCCCTCTTAACTTTTGGTAAAATGGAAGCAAAACTATTGTTTTAATCTTGTCTGAAGGAGCATCATTATGATACAAATACATTAAAAAAATCAAAATGATCATCATTGCACCACCAACATAGTTTCAAATGAAAAGATTTTGAGTGGAATTAATCACTATTCACAAAAATGATTATATAATGCTGTTTTAAGTGGACCTGAATATTATTGAGTAGCCTGATTTGTGATTAACTTGAAAGACATGGTTAAACAATGAGATTGAAAAATTTTAATTATATATATTAATGCTGAAAATGTATTAGTCATATCCCATTTAGTATAGTATATGCAATTTTTGAATTGAGATTATAACAGAGACGCGAAGAGTAAAATATGTCACAGGGAGAAAAAAAACAGAATTCTAGTACTCATAATGATAATTGTTATGGATGAATTACTTTGATTACAGAATTGGGCTCTGAATACAATTGGGCCATGTGGCATGAAAGAGCTGCTGTTGAAGGTTAGGCAGAAGAGGAAGACACTCATTGGAAGTGGGTCCAGAAGATATATGCTCACATCAAATGGAAGGAACAATTTATAATCAAAATGATGGTCTCTGTGAGCAGATTGATTCACAGGGGAGAAGCAATTATCCCAAGAAACCTGTGCCTCCTGTGGCACTGATGGCACAGACACAGCGAGAAGGCTAATCCTCCAGACTTCTGTGTTAGTGACATTGGCCCAGATCTTCTAAGCAGTGGCAATGATCACCAGCTTTCCATTATCCCTGACCAGGCAATACTTTTGAATTTGTTTTGAGACATTGCAAGTCTGGCTTTCCCAAAACTGTTCAGCCCCACATCTAATGGGACAATTTGTCAAAGCTAAACAGATTTGAGAAAAAATAGGGCACTCCCCTTTATTAGAAAGTTGCTGTTCCAGTGTCATATGATGTACTTAAATGCCTAGTCTTTCACAGTTAGTGATGGATGAGTGAATGCTTAGGTAGTAGAATGGGAGGATGGTTAGATGGGTGAAGCAGTTAAGTAAATGAGGAGGGTAGGTAGTAGGTGCAGTATGAAACTGGGTAAGTGGATAGGTTCGTATTGTGGGTACGTGGGGTAAGTGGGTAGGTGAGACTGGAATAGTCAGGGAAGGCCAGGGGTCATAGTCAGGTGTGGTCAGGGAGTAGCTAGGTAGAGAAAACAAAAGTGCTGGAAATCACAGCTGATCAGGCAGCATCCATGGAGAGACAGCAAGCTAGCATTTTGAGTCTGGATGACTGTTCGTCAGAACTGACATGAAGTGTGGAGGGGATAGCATTTCTGCAGTGGTGAGCAAAGTAGAGTGCTAAGGCAGCAAGGCTGCAGAGAGTGCAAAATTGTGATTGGAATGTGAGAATGGCAGAACAATGGTGTGTCAAAGTGTTTAACAGGAAAGAACAGATAGTCCCATTGGAGTGGGGGGAGGTGAAAGAAGACATGGTGGCAGAGAATGCAACAAGTAAAAGAAAGTGAAAGGGTTAGGTATAGATGTGGTTGGAGGACATATCAGGTCTTTTTAGTGAGGTTGTCAAATGGTCAAAGGGTAGTCAGATAGTTGGGAGTTGGGTTCGGAGGCAAGCAAATTGGATCAGATGGCTAGTCAGATAATTAGGGGTAGTCAGTAGTTCGGGAAATTGGTCAGATGATCAGTGAGGGTGACAGGGCATGTGGCATACTTACTAGTTTTGCATTTATCCAGATGGCAGAGCTGACCAAAATCACTAACTCTAGCTCTGAGCTGCAGACATTATGAATATAGGAACAGGAGTAGGATTTTCAGCCTACAGAACCTGCCCCATCATACAATATTAGAATTAGAATTAGAATCCCTACAATGTGGAAACAGGCCCTTCGGCCCAACAAGTCCACACCGACCCTTGGAGCATCCCACCCAGACCCATCCCCCTATAACCCACACACCACTGAACACTATGGGCAATTTAGCATGGCCAATCCACCTAGCCTGCACATCTTTGGATTGTGGGAGGAAACCGGAGCACCCGAAGGAAACCCACGCAGACACGGGGAGAATGTGCAAACTCCACACAGACAGTCACCTGAGGCTGGAACCCAGGTCCCTGGCACTGTGAGGCTGCAGTGCTAACCACTGAGCCACCGTGCCGCCCCCATATGATGATTGCTAAACTGAAGACTTCAATGTCTTTTCATTATCTCATCCCAATAACCCTCTATACCAATGGTAATATAAATCTATCAATCTTTACCTTGAACATACTCAGAAAATGAGCTGCCAAGTTTCACCTCCCTCTGTGTACAACAAAATTCTCCTTATGCTGGGTCGAAGTGGCATCCCCTTGGTTTTAGTGTTCCCAACCAGGGAAAACATTTTACCTGCATCTACCCAGTTTATCCTTTTAAGTGTTTTGTAAGATTCAATCAGATCATCTCTCATCTTTAGAAACACCAAAGAATACAAATTGTCTCTTCAGAGGATAATCCTACTGTTCCAGGAACAAGTCTGGTGAATATTCATTGCACTCCACCTATTGCAATAACTGAGATGAGGAGACCAAACCTGCATACGGTACTCCAGGATAACAAGGTGTAGAGCTGGATGAACAGAGCAGGCCAAGCAGCATCATAGGAGCAGGAAAGCTTGACGTTTCGGGCCAAGACGCTTCATCAGAAATGGGGGAGGGGAAGGGGGTTCTGAAATAAATAGGGAGAGAGGGGGAGGCAGATAGAAGATGGATAGAGGAGATGATAGGCGGAGAGGAGACAGACAAGTCAAAGAGGCAGGGATGGAGCCAGTAAAGGTGAGTGTAGGTGGGGAGGTAGGGAGGAGATAGGTCAGTCCAGGGAGGACGGACAGGTCAAGGGGGTGGGATGAGGTTAATAGGTAGGAAATGGGCATGTGGCTCGAGGTGGGAGGAGGGGATAGGTGGGAGAAAGAACAGGTTAGGGAGGTGGAGACGAGCTGGGCTGGTTTTGGGATGCAGTAGGGGGAGGGGAGATTTTGAAGCTTGTGAAATCCACATTGATACCATTGGGCTGCAGGGTTCCCAAGCTGAATATGAGTTGCTGTTCCTGCAGCCTTCGGGTGGTATCGTTGTGGCACTGCAGGAGGCCCAGGATGGACATGTTGTCTGAGGAATGGGAGGGGGAGTTGAAATGGTTCGCGACTGGGAGGTGCAGTTGTTTATTGTGAACCGAGCGTAGGTGTTCTGCAAAGCGGTCCCCAAGCCTCCACTTGGCTTCCCTGATGTAGAGGAAGCCACAACGGGTACAGCGGATGCAGTATACCACATTGGCAGATGTGCAGGAGAACATCCGCTTGATGTGGAAAGTCTTCTTGGGGCCTGGGATGGGGGTGAGGGAGGAGGTGTGGGGGCAGGTGTAGCACTTCTTGCAGTTGCAGGAAGTGCAACCGGGTGTGGTGGGGCTGGAGGGGAGTGTGGAGAGAGCGGTCCCTCCGGAAAGCAGATAAGGGTGGGGAGGGAAAAATGTCTTTGGTGGTGGGGTCGGATTGCAGGTGGCGGAAGTGTCGGAGGATGATGCGTTGGATCCGGAGGTTGGTGGGGTGGTACGTGAGGACGAGGGGGATTCTTTTTTGATTGTTATTGCAGGAAATGTGGGAGACACGGTCGAGGGCGTTCTCGACCACTGCGGGGGGGGGGAAGTTGCGGTCCTTGAAGAACAAGGACATCTGAGATGTACGGGAGTGGAATGCCTCATCCTGGGAGCAGATGCGGTGGGGGCGAAGGAATTGGGAATAGGGAATGGCATTTTTGCAGGAAGGTGGGTGGGAGGAGGTGTATTTTAGGTAGCTGTGGGAGTCGGTGGGCTTGAAATGGATATCGGTTTCTAGGTGGTTACCCAAGATGGAGACAGAGGGTTCCAGGAAGGAGAGAGAGGTGTTAGAGATGGTCCAAGTGAACTACAGGTTGGGGTGGAAGGTGTTAGTGAAGTGGATGAACTGTTCGAGCTCCTCGTGGGAGCACGAGGCTGCGCCGATACAGTCATCAATGTAACAGAGGAAGAGGTGGGGTTTACGGCCAGTGTAGGTACGGAAGAGGGATTGTTCCACGTAACCTACAAAGAGGCAGGCATAGCTTGAGCCCATGCAGGTACCCATGGCCACCCCCTTTGTCTGTCGGAAGTGGGAAGAATTGAAAGAGAAGTTGTTGAGAGTGAGGATGAGTTTGGCTAAGCGGATGAGGGTATCAGTGGAGGGGAACTGGTCAGGCCTGTGGGACAGGAAGAAGCGGAGGGCCTTTAGGCCATCTGCATGGGGAATGCAGGTGTATAGGGACTGGACATCCATAGTAAAAATGAGGTGTTGGGGTCCGGGGAATTGGAAGTTCTGGAGGAGGTGGAGGGCGTGGGTGGTGTCACGGACGTAGGTAGGGAGTTCCTGGACCAACGGGGAGAAAATGGAGTCGAGATAGGTGGAGATAAGTTCAGTGGGGCAGGAGCAGGCGGAGACAATGGGTCGAGCAAGACAGTCAGGTTTGTGGATTTTGGGAAGGAGGTAGAAGCAGGCGGTGCGGGGTTGGGGGAGGTGGTGGGTGGGAGGTCACCTGAGGTTATGAGTTGTGGATGGTTTGGGCGATGATGGTTTGGTGCTCGGGGGTGGGGTCACGATCCAGGGGGCGGTAGGAGGAGGTGTCGGAGAGCTGGCGCCTGGCCTCAGAGATGTAGAGTTCAGTGCGCCATATTACAACTGCGCCTCCCTTGTCGGCGAGTTTTATGGTGAGGTTGGAAGATACTCTGCCCCTTACTATACTCTTTATTAACTCACAACTGTATTGTCAAATTCATCTCAAACTCCATTTACAAATTTGTTGATGACACCACTGTAGTTGGTCAGATCTCAAACAACATCAAGGCAGAGTACAGGGAGGAGATAGGCAGTTTAGGTGCATGGTGTAGAGATAACAAACTCTCCTTCAATGTCAGCAAAATGAAGGAACTGATCATCAACCTCAGGAAGCGCAGGACACACCCCTATCTGTATCAACGTTGCCGATGTGGAGGTGGTCAAGAGCTTCAAGTTCCTAGGATCTATCCTGGTCCATCCACATCCACATCCACATCCACATCCACACTATAGTTAAGAAAGTATACCAACGCCTCAACTGCCTCAGAAGGCTAAGGAACTCTGGCATGTCCACAATGACTGTAACCAATTTTTATTGATGTATAAGAGAACGCACCCCATCTAGATCTATCATAGCTTGTTATTGCTCAAGACTGCAAGAAATTACAGAAGTTGTGAATGCAGCCTAATCCATCATGTAAATTACCCTTCCTTCAATTGATTCCATATACACTTTCCACTGCCTTGGGAGAGCAGCCAACATAATCAAAGATCCATCTCACCCCAGGTATACGTGCTTCCAACTTCTTCTATCGGGCAGAAAATACAAAAGTTTGAAAACACATAACAACAACAGATTTAAGAACAGCTTCTTCCCTGCTGTTATCAGACTTGTGAACAGACCTTTATTTCATTAGAGTTGATCTTTATCTGCTCCTTCCCTGTAGTTGTAACACTATATTCTACATTCTGTTCTATTACCCTGAAGTACGTATGTAAGGTATGATTTGTCTGGTTAGCACACAAACAATACTTTTCATGTATCTTGGTAGACGTGACAATAACGTACCAAAGCAAATCAAGTCAGCATTTTATCACAACATATCCTGAAAAACATATCTCAGCAGGATAACAAGCATGGGGCTGGATGAACACAGCAGGTCAAGCAGCATCATAGGAGCAGGAAAACTTGACGTTTCGGGCCTAAACCCTTCATCAGAAATGGGGGAGGGGAAGAGGGTTCTGAAATAAATAGGGAGAGAGGGGGAGGCGGATAGAGGATGGATAGAGGAGAGGATAGGTGGAGAGGAGGCAGACAAGTCGAAGAGGCGGGGATGGAGCCAGTAAAGGTGAGTGTAGGTGGGGGGGTAGGGAGGAGATAGGTCAGTCCAGGGAGGACGGACAGGTCAAGGGGGCGGGATGATGTTAGTAGATAGGAGATGGGGGTGTGGCTTGAGGTGAGAGGAAAAACAGGTTAGGGAGGTGGAGATGAGCTGGGCTGGTTTTGGGATGCGGTTGGGGGAGGGGAGATTTTGAAGCTAGTGAAATCTACATTGATGCCATTGGGCTGCAGGGTTCCCAGGCTGAATATGATTTGCTGTTCCTGCAGCCTTCGGGTGGCATCACTGTGGCATTGCAGGAGGCCCAGGATGGACATGTCATCTGAGGAATGGGAGGGGGAGTTGAAATGGTTCGCGACTATCTCTGATATCTCAGCAGGAATTGTCTTATAGCATATAAGGGATCATTAATTCCATGGATTGGCATAATACGCCGGCTCATTTTGGCTTCCCAAAATTTTGTACCTGGTAGATGCCAACAGTCGAGCAGTGTCTGACTACCAGTACGGACAGATCTTGGTACAGTCACAATTCATGAGGCTCCAATCACACCAGTGACTCACACATGGCACAACTGAATCAGCTGAAGCTGAAGACATTCTTAAAGTTGATCTCTTACATTATGTCCAGAACCAATGTGCACATCACAATCTGCTGACAATGAGCAAATACATGAGTTGCAAAAGGTCTAGGCCCGAAACATCAGCCTTCCTGCTCCTCTGATGCTGCTTGGCCTGCTGTGTTCATCCAGTTCTACACCTTGTTATCTTATATTACACGTTGAGTTTGAGAAATATTACCCTGTCATTGTTCATCTTATTTATACATCTTCCAATAAGTTTAAAATCTTTGAAGCAACTTATAGTGGATTCTTACACTTTGATGTTTCTTTCTGCTTCTGCTTTGATTGTGTCAATAGCTTAGACTAATATTTGAATGTTGTAAACGTTACTATGAATGTGGTCAACAGTGTGATAATGACCAACTAATCTGTTCTTAAGATGTCACCTTGGAGATAGACTTCACACAGGAAATTTAGGTGACTCCTCTACTCTCTATCAAATAGCACCATGGAGTCTTATGCATCCTCTTTTGAAGGCAGATGAGATTTTGATTTTAAGATCTCAGCCAACAGACTACAACAATGGCAATGTGGTTCTCCTTCAGGACTGCACTGGAAGATCAGCCTTAATTTTATATGCCCAAGCTCTAAAGTGGCACTTGAACTCAGAACTTTGTGATTCAAATGAAACTTTGTTATCAATTGAGCATAATTAAGCTTGGTCGTGAGCACAGACATCCACTAGTCTGTTGAAACAGCTGCATTGAAGGAAAAACTTTATCTATTAGATCTGTTTTTCAATTGCTAAATGCTTATTTACACAAGTTAAATGGATATTGAGTGCTTGTAGTTTCTGCAGTTCATACTTTGAAGGTCTGGTTGAATTGCATTTTTATAGAGCCATAATTAAAATAGTTTTTTAAAGAAGTTATGAATTAGTGACTTTTTGAAAAAGCATGTTCACACATTATAGGATTCACTAGTTTTACAATATGTATTGCATTCTGGGTGAAAGGACATCAAAGTGCCATAGGTTGTCATGGAGGATATGAGGGCTCATGATGGAGGGGTATAGGTTGGCAGAAAGTATAGCGGTATGGAGAATGGGTGAAGAGGAATAAGGTGGTATGTATAGACAATGGGCAAGGTACAAGGTGTGAGTGAATGTGTTTGAAGATTGATGGTTAAGGTATGTTTACAGTTTTATTGCTTTTAGCACTACGGCAGGGCTTTTGATAGCTTCTTTGACTGCCTCCAAATTATTTCTGTATGTGATGGGTTGAATACCAGCATGTACCTTGGAACTCGCAGTTCCTTGGAATAAAACTCTCAACTTTGCAGGGACTTCTGCCTGAGACAGGTGGCCCGAGCTTAGAAATTTCTAGACTTTGGTTGGCAACAATTAATGGTTTAGTTTGTAGACTATTGACCAGTCATCGATGATAAAGGTCTTCTGTCTGGCAACAGCTATGTGATTGTTTCTCAGCTTACTGAACAGTGTGCCTTATCGCAATACATAGAGAAGCCTCAGATCACTACCAGCTCAGGAGTTCACCTGTTCCCTGCAGTAAAAGTTACTTTAAGCCTGCAGAAAATTAGGTCATTTTTCTTCCAGAAGTTGCAGTAAGCCGTGACTTTATAGGTGAACCAGCTCCCTGTGCATCCTGCAAACCAATGAAAATACCTGGAGAAACGTTCTGAACAACATGCAAATGATCTCAACAGATACCACTGAACTTCTTTCCCAGTTTCTCCTTTCACCCATAATGCCCAGGTTTTTAAACAGGCCTTTTGGCCTAACAAGTCCACAATGCCCCTCAGAGCATCCCACCCAGATCCATCCCTTATAAGCAATCTAATCTACACATGCCTGAACACTATGGGCAATTTAGCATGGCCAATCCACTTAGCCTGCACATCTTTGGACTGTGGGAAGAAATCAGAGCACCTGGAGGAAACCCACGCAGACACAAGGAGAATGTGTAAGCTCCACACTGACAGTCGCCTGAGGGTGGATTTGAACCCGGGTCCCTGGCACTGTGAGGCAGGAGTGATAACTACAGAGTCACCATGCCACCCACATTTATTATTACCCATGTGTCTGTTTTAAGGAGGAATTTGAACATTTAACATGATATTAATGTCAGGGCTTTCAGCCAAGCTTAATTTCATATGCCAAGTATTCATATTTGTTTACCTATAGCTCGAGTCTAAATATTTCTAAAGAATAGTAACTTCTGTTAAGTATAGAAACTTGGTTTGTATTTATTCACAACCTTGGTCTAAAAGTTAGGCAAATTAGGGAGTTCACTATGCTTTTTAAAAGTGTTTAACTTTTGAGGCTATTCAGGGATAACAGGGCTTGATTCCCATAACACTACTCCAAACAAGATGTAATAGACCTTGATCTTGACATACTCAAAAACTGTACTCAAGGGGTCTCTCGGGCAGAGAACTGGGAAGCTTCACCATGAATTAACTCCAGAGAGGCTGGAATCCCGTAACCAAGTTACCCTTTATTTTCACATTAATAGCACCCCGGCTTCCTCAGAGCCAGCTCTCAGAGTAAACAGAACCTATGACACTCCTGTTTATATCTGTCAACCAGAGCTCCCTGATTGGGCCAGGTCAACAGCTCCATTCAGGGACTTCATATTCTATGATGTCCACATAGCGGACCTTGTTACAATCACCATATGCCTAGTGGACTCTTTAGCTGCCTTGAGTTCGCATACCAGCAGCAGCTACAACGGCTTGCTGGCCCGAATCCTGTGGAAAATGTTATCCATTTGGCCGAGGCTTGGCTTTGTTTCGAGATTTCGCTGTGGGCTGACCTAGAGTCCCACCATTCAGGAAATATCCTGAGTGACATTACATACTTGCCTTCAATCAAGTGGTGTCCCTCAAGCTCAACTGGCTTGGTGAGGGTGTCCACTCCATTTGGAATACCCTGCAACTCATATGCTCCACTTGACAAATTTCCCAATGATAAAGCCAGTTGTAGTCCAGTTGTGCTTCAGCTAAAAGGCTTGGTTACATCAAAAATCCTAAGTACCAAGTAATCTCTCAGTGCCTCATTAAGGGTTAAGCCAAAGCCACATGTCTCTGCCAATTGTCTTAACCTCGTCAAAAATCCTGACATGGTTTACCCTGATTCTTAAACTGCTGAATAAAACAGCATCTCAGAATTAGAGGAGACTTGCGATTGTAATGTTCCTTAACTAAATCCATCAATTCTTTAATGCCTGGTGCTTTAGGACATCTTAGTTATTAGGATCCTAATAAAACAATGCATCCACATGCTGTCAGGGGAATTACTCGTTCCTTTTCATCTACCCAATATCATTTGCCCGGAGAAAATATTGCATTCTTTTCAAATATTGGATCCAGTCTTCCATGGCAGGGTTGAACAAGACAAGCTCCCCATATAATGGCACAATGCCAGAAACGCTTACCCCAACTGAAAGACAACTGGTGCAAGAGAAATTCTTCAGGAGCGTTTTTTTTTTCCCTCTCATCACCACTGAAATAACTCTACAGATGCCAGTATCCTGTCATCATATCATACTTTTATTTACACATGCGTAGCACTTGACTCTGGTCTGGCTTCCTCAGAGACAGCTCTCAGAGTAAACGGAAGTTCCAGCACTCCTCTTTATATCTGTCAGCCAGTGCTCCCAGATTGGACCAGGTCAGCAGCCCCAATCTGGGAACTCTATTCTATAATGTCACTTAGCTGACCCTTTACAATCACTATACACCATACATGAGTGAACAAATTACTCTTCATCTCAGTCCTAAATTGCCTACCCCTGTCATGCTGCAGTTTCTTTTGCTGGGTCAAGGGCTGTGACCAGCAGGCAACTAATGGCGAAACAGTACAAAATTATAATGAAGTACTGGAAAGAGCAAGTTTCCTAAACTCAATGGCTCCTACTCATTTCACTTGATCTTATGTTGGTATACTGTAATAATGATTTTGTAGATGTAATTACTACACAATTTTAACTTGCACCTGATTATTTTATGGTGATACTCCCAGAATTAAGGAAATAGTTTTCACGAAGTGAGCCAGATTATAGAATGAACTGATCTGAACAAATGAATGACTGGCCTGGAAGGAAAGTACTGAAAAGACAGAAAATTGCAGATATAGCTTGAGACTACAAAATGATTCAGAGTAATCACTTCCAAATGAGTGAATGCTGAAGTTTCGATTGCATTTGACTTTCCAACAAATTGTGAAAAACCTACTGGAAAGTATTTCAGCTAGCAATTTTCTGAAGTATATATTCAGTGAATCATTCAAGGAAGGCAAATAAAAAACCATTTAAAGGTTCAAAACTTTAGCTCAAGCCTTTTCGCTTTGTAAATTGAACTGAGCAAGCCTTTAACAACTGGCCTTGGAGCTAGGTAAGAGTCTATTTTTGTAATTTTAAAAAATACTGCCATGTCAATTTGGAGCAATCACATTAAAATGCACTGCAGAAATTCAGATGGTAACTAAATTTTGAGCATAAGCCATGACCATGCCAGTGTTCATACTGTAGTGATTATAACAAGGTCAGTAAGGTGGACCACATAGAATATGAATTCCCTGATTGCGGCTGTTAATCTGGTCCAATCAGGGAACCCAGGCTGATGGATATAAACAGGTATGTCAGACATTCTTTCAGAGATAGTAGGAACTGCAGATGCTGGAGAATCTGAGATAACAAGGTATAGAGCTGGATGAACACAGCAGGCCAAGCAGCATCAGAGGAGCAGGAAAGCTGACGTCAGCTTTCCTGCTAGGCCGGCTGTGTTCACCCAGCTCTACACCTTGTTAAAGGACAATTGACTAAAGGAAAGTCTAACTAATCTGATTGAATTTTTGAGGGTCAATGAGATTACTGTATTTGATTAAAATACGATGTTTTCAAGAAAGATTTAATTTTCTAAGCAATAGATCATCAGCATTTCCTGGAGAGAAATTGAGTTAAAATTAGACATGTATAGCAGAGCACTAATGCTTTGTACGCATCTTTTGTCTGTTGTCAAATTATTGGATGAGCTGACACGTTGTATATTTGGCCACATACAAAAGCTTATATTACTAAGCAAAATGGTTAATAATAATTGCTAAAAGGAAGACATTTTGTTGAAGCTTTTCATCTCTCACTTATCAGGATAATTCACAAGAAATCCCAATATAAAGGTATGCATTGGTATTTCTTGCAAATTGTCCTGATGAGTGCAAGATGAAAAGCTTGGACAAAACATCTCTCATCATCACATCAATATTCACGTCTGCACCAAACAACTAATCGATGTTAAGCATGTTATAATTTATCAATAATACCAATTGTATTGCAGCTCCAACAGTTTTTCCAAGCTTATCTGTTTACACAAAGTTTATTCATCCGTAATGGCAGTGAGAAGAGACTTTCAATCCATCCTGAATGCATGCTGAACTCATTTCTATCGCAAAGTTCATGGACAAGATAACGGCAGAGTAAGACACTCCAGCTGGAGCTCCTCTGGTCCACTTGTTCTTTTTCTTTTATTCTCCCTCTTCTTTTCTTTCTGCATTAGGGGAATGGAGGTGCCAGCAAGGTCCAGAGGCGAATCGCAGAACAGCGCCGGTGCGGGGGAAGCGATGCCTGGAGCAATGGCCAGCACGGGGAAGCAGCAGCCGGCGCAGCTTGGTCTATGTGGATACCCTCGTTCAAAGGTAATCAATACCCGAATGAGAAACTGGCATTAGGGTGGGGGTCCCGGTGAAAACCATACCCCACCACTGCTGCCAATTGTTCTCCAAATCTTCTCCTTAGCATGCCTGCAACATAGATATCCTCCAAATTTTACTTACCTTTGGCCCGGATTGCACCTTATGCCTGGTTCCTCATTGCACCATCATTCTGGCAGCAGCCACCACCACCCTGGTGACATTAGAACAAAAGAACTGCAGATCTCTGATTAGGCCAATGGTTTCAATGGGTGAGATTTCCTACCCTTGGGATACTTTCTAGTGGGACATCTGACAGTGGGTCTTCAACAGCTTAATTCGTTCGTGATTCAAGGTTTGGGAGGTGGGGCATAAGTGCTTTCTCCAACGGAGGCAATGTGAGTCAGTTGCAACCTCTAGTTATCAGGAGAATATTATTATCCCCACATGATTCCTACGACTATTTGACCAAACGATTATAGGGCACAGGAGCAGAAATAAGCCATCGAGCCCTCCAAGATCATGGTTAATCTGATAATTCTCAACTGTACTTTCCTGTGTTACCTTCTGAAAGGGTGAGTTTAACCTTTATTCTCTCTTAAGCCAAACGAGACTCACGTTGCTTTGTTTAAACATTTATTGGTGCGTGGGAGATGTGCATATTCAAAAATGGTTTACAGCTCAAATTTTTACTGCGAGATTTTTAAAATTACTTTGTGGGAGGTGGGCGTCAATGGCTGCCCAGCATTTATGGCCTGCCCCAAGTTGCCCTTGAGAAGGTGGTGGTGAGCTGCCTTCTTGAACCGCTGCAGTCCACCAGCAGTGGGCTGACCCACAATGCTGTTAGGGAGGGAATTTCAGGACTTTGACCCAGCTACAGTGAAGGAATGGTGATATATTTCCAAGTCAGGATGGCAAGTGACTTGGAGGGGAACTTGAAGGTGGTGGTATGGCTGCTGCCCTTGTCCTTCTGGATGGAAGTGGTCGTGGGTTTGGAAGGTGTTGTCTTGAGGGACTTTGGTGAATTTCTGCAGTACATCTTGTAGATAGTGCACACTGCTGCTACTGAAAGTCAGTGGTGGAGAGAGTGGACGCTTGTGGATGTTGTGCCAATCAAGCATGCTGCATTGTCCTGGATTGTGTCAAGCTTCTTGAGCATTGGTGGAGCTGCAATCATCCAGGCAAATGAGGTGTATTCCATCAAATTCCTGATTTGTGCTTTATAATTGGTGGACAGGCTTTAGGGAGTGTGTTACTTGCCACAGTATTCCTAGTCTCTAACCTGCTCTTGTAGCCACTGTGTTTATGTGATGAGTCCAGTTGAGTTTCTGATCAATAATAACTCCCAGGATGTTGACAGTGGGGAATTCAGTGATGGTAACACCATTGAATGTCAAGGGACATTGATTAAATTGTCTCTTATCGGCAACAGCCATTGCCTGTGTGTTATGAATGTTACTTGCCAGTTGTGAGCCCAAGCCAATATATTGTTCAGATCTTGTTGCATTTGGCCACGGACTGTGTCAGTATCTCAAGAGTTGTGAATGGTGCTGAACATTGTGTAATCATCAGCAAATATCCCCATTTCTGGCATTATGATGGAGGGAAGGTCATTGATGAGCAACTGAAGATGGTTGGGTCTAGGACACTACTACCCTGAGAAACTCTGCAGAGATATCCTGGAGTTGAGATGACTGATGCCCAATGACCACAACAATCTTCGTATGTGTCAGATATGACTCCAACCACTGGAGAGTTTGCCCCCAGATTCCTATTGATTCCAGATTTTCCAGGACTCCTTGAAGTAACACTTGGTCAAATGCGGCCTTGATGTCAAAGGCTGTCGCTCTCACCTCATCTCCGGAATTCAGCTCCTTTGTCTATGTCTGAGCCAAGGCTGTAATGAGGTCCGAAGCTAGTGGTCCTGGCAGAACCTAAACTGGGTGTCACTGAGCTCTTTTTCGCTGAGTAGTTGCTGCTTGATAGCATTATTGATGCCACCTTCCATCACTTTGCTGATTATCCTGTGTAGACTAATGGGGCGGTAATTGGCTGGGTTGGATTCGTCCTTTTTTTTATGTACGGGACATACCTGGGCAATTTTCCACATTGCCAGGTAGATGCCAGTGTTATAACTGTACTGGAACAGCTTGGCTAGGTTGGCGGCAAGTTCTGGAGCACAAGTCTTCAGTACAGTTGCCGGAATTTTGTCGGGGCCTGTAGCCTTTGCCAGTGTCGTCAACCATTTATTGATATCAGCTGAGTGAATAGAATTAGCTAAAGACTGGTATCTGTAATGCTGGGGACCACTGGAGGAGGCCAAGATGGATCATTCACTTGGCACTTCTGGCTGAAGATTGCTGTGAAAGCTTCAGCCTAATCTTTTGCACTGATATGCTGGGCTCTTCTATCATTGCGGATGGGGATATTTGTGGAGCCTTCTCCTCCAATGAATAATCATCAACCACCATTCACAGCTGGTGTGGCAGGACTCCAGAGGTAAGGTCTGATCAATTGGTCGTGGGATTGCTTAGCTTTGTATATCACTTACTGCGTATGCTGTTTGGCAGCAGGTAATCCTCTTCAGTGGCTTCATCAGGTTGACACATCATCTTCAGGTATGCCTGGTACTGCTCCTGACTTGCCTCCTTCACTCTTCATTGAAACCAGGGTTGATCCCCTGGCTTGATGTTAATGTTTGAGTGGGAGACATACCGGGCCGTGAGATTACAGGTTGTGCTGGAGTACAATTCTGCTGCAGTTGACGGCCCACACCACCTCTTGGATGCCCAGTCTTGAGTTGCTAGATATTTTAAAAGCCTGTCCCACTTAGCACAGTGATAGTGAAACACAACATGATGGAGGTTATTCTCAGCAGAACTTTGTCTCCACAAGGACTGTGTGGTGGTCACTCTTACCAATGCTGTCATGGACAGGTGCATCTGCAGCTGGCAGGTTGGTAAGTATGAAATTTCCCTCTTGTGGAGTACCTCACCAGCTGCTGCAGACCCAGTCTAGCAGTTATGTCCTTTAGGAGCCGACCAGCTCGATCAGTAGTACTGTTGCTGAGCCACTGTTGGTGGTGGACATTGTAATCCCCATCCAGAGTACATTTTGTGCCCTTGCCATCGTCAGTGCTTCCTGTAAGTGTTGTTCAACTTGGAGGAGTACTGATTCATCAGTTGAGGGAGGGTGGTCCATGGTAATTAGCAAGAGGTTTCCTTGCCCATGTTTAAACTGAAGCCACAAGAACAATGGTTCTATACTATTTTTAGAAATGACAAGCTTCAAATCAATTATTTCTATAGATAATAAATCTCAATCAAAAGTTCATACATTTACGCATTCATAATTCTATCCAACCATGTTTCCAAAGTTGCATTCCAAATCAGTACATATGTATCCAACCGTATTCAAATGAATACATGCGACTGTATTATAAAATCATATCATAACATGTTCACATCTTCTAACTGTTGATTCAGAGTTGTGATACCAGAAAACCTGTACTGCCTATTTTCCCTCTTCAATCCCTTCAATTGACTATACGGTCTATTTTCCCCTTTCACACAATAACTTTTGATTCCCTTAGATCAGTTTTGAATATATTTAATGCCACACCTTGGCTGACTTCAGCAGTAAAAAAAAAATCCACAGATTTACCACAATGTGAGAGAAGAAATTCCTCCTCCTCAGTCTTAAGTGTGCGATCCCTTCCTCTGAGAATATGCCCTTTTATTTCAGACAATATCAAAGAGGAAACAACCTCCGTGCATCTACCTTGTCAGTTCCCCTAAGAATCTTATATGTCTCAATAAGATCTCCTCTCATTCCTCTAAATATCAATAAGTACAAGCCAAACCTACACAACTTCTCCTCATAAGAAAATCTTTCTATATTTCAGAACCAAGACAACGGGACTAAAACTGTTCACAGCAGTCTAGCTGTTTTATCAAGACCTCCCTATGATTGTGATTTAATTTGATTTGATTTATTGTAGTCGCATATACTTAGGTACAGTGAAAAGATTTGTCTTTTGGAAGTAGTACAGGCAGATCGTAGCAAACAAGGACATGGATATCAAAGCGTGCTTTGACAGAGCAAGGCATACATGTCACACCACACAGGATAGGCACAAAGTAAAATCAATGTTAAAAAGGTCAACATTATTTGAAGTTAGAGGGTTCATTCATCAGTCTAATAAATGACAGGGAAGGAGCTGTTTTTGAGCCTGTTGGTGCTGTGTTCAAGCTTCTGTATCTTCTGCCTGATGGAAGAGGTTGTAGGAGAGCATTACAGGGGTGGGAGGAGTTTTTGATGATGTTGGCAGCCTTTCTGAGGCAGTGAGAAATATAGATGGAGTCCATGGATAGGAGGTTGGCTTCCATGATGGTCTGGGCTGTAGTTTCTTACGGTTCCGGACAAAGCAGTAAGAAGGATCCTGACCCAAAACATCAACTCTCCTGCTCCTCTGATGCTGCCTGGCCTGCTGCGTTCCTCCAGCTCCACGCTGTGTTATCACTGACTCCTGCACCTGCAGTTCCTGCTATCTCTGCCTTACCAGGCTGTTATGCACCCAATAGAATGCTTTCTAAGATGCTTCTGTAAAAGTTGGTGGGTGTCCTTACAGACATGCTGAATTTCCTAGGTCACCTGAGGAAAAAGGGGCATTGTTGTACCTTCTTGACCATCGCATCTATGTTGGAAGTCCAGGACAGGTTGTCGGTTATTGTCACTGCTAGCGACATGACGCTCTCAATTCTCCCTACCTCAGCTCCATTGATGTAGATAGCGGCATGTCCTGCTCCATTCTTCCTGAAGTCAATAATCAGTTCTTTCATTTTGCTGACATTGCACCACAACTTCAAGCTCTCTATCTCCTTTCTGTATTCTGACTCGTCATTGTTTGATATCAGTCCTACCACGGTGGTGCCAAGAGCAAACCTGTTAGATGGCATTTGTCCAGAATTTGGCTACACAGTTGTGGGTGTACAGGGAGTACAGTAGGGGGCTGAGAACACTTTCTTGGGAGGCGCCAGTGTTGGGGAGTATCATAGAGGAGGTGGAGTTGTCTATATTCACCAACTGCAGCCTGTCGATCAGGAAGCTAAGGATCCAGTTGCAGAGGGCAGAACCAAGACCTAGGTCTTGGAGTTTTGAGATCAGTCTGAAGGGATTTATGATGTTTAAGGCAGAGCTGTAGTCGATGATTAGGTGTCTGACATAAGTGCCCTTGTTATCCAGGGATGAGCATCTGATGTAGACTTGTTTTGCTAGCAAGCAAATAGCACGAGCTTGAGTCAGGCTGAGAGGCTAGAGTTGATGTAGGCCATTACCAGCCTCTCGAAGCACTTCATGATTGTGGAGGTCAGAGCCACGGGCGGTACTGGGATGATTGTGGTCTTCTTGAAGCAAGAGTAAGAACTTTGGCTCGTATGAAGAAGAGGTTGAAGATGTTAATGAATACCTCTGCCAGCTGGTCCACATGGGCTCTAAATGCACAGTCAGGGACTCTGTTCAGGCCCATCGCTTTCTTCGGGTTGACTCTCAGAAAGACCGACCTGATATCTGCAGCGGTGATGGAGGGACCAGGTGCCTCTGGGCTGTCAGAGCAGGTGACACTGCGCAGCAGGTATTCTGCTTGAACCAAGCAGAGAAAGCATTGAGCGTATCAGTGAGGGATGTGTTTTTGTCTGCTATCTTGCTCTGCTTCATTTTGTATCCCATTATGTTGTGTAGGCCTTGTCACAAGTGGCGGGTGTCCGTTTTGGCCGCTAACTTGGTCCGGTACTGCTTCTTGGCATCTCTGATGGCTTTGCGGAGGTGAAATCTGGATTTTCTGGATAGGCCTGGATTATCCGACTTGAATGCTGCAGTCTTGTCTTCAATTAGTAGTGGACTTCCTGGTTCATCAAAACATTGCAGTTGGGGAACTCCTGGATTGACTTCTTTGGCACACAGTCCTCCACACATTTGATAATAAAGCCTGTGACAGTGGTGGCATACTCATCTAGGTTGTCTGCTGAATTCTTGAATATGGTCCAGACCACGGATTCCAAATTGTCCCAGAGATGCTCTTCCGCTGCCTCAGACCAGCATTGTATTTCTTTCAGGGAAGGATCTCCCATTTCAACTTCTGCTTGTAAGCTGCGAGGAGGAACACAGCATTGTGATCTGATTTTCTGTGGTCTCTGGGGAATAGAGCAGTAGGCAGCTTTGGTTGTGTAACTGTGGTCCAGGACGTCAGGTTCTCTAGTGAGGCAGGAGATGCCTTGGTGGTGTTTTGGCAGCACCCTTTGAGGTTGGCCTAGTTGAAGTTGCCAGCCACATTATGTAAAGCCTCGGGAATTTCTTCTCCAGAGCATTTGTGACGGTGTAAATTTCATCCAGGGCATTCTTCGCATTCGGATGGGGTGGTACGTAGACTGCTGTCAGGATGGCAGAGGTGAACTCATGTGGCAGGAGGTAGGGAGTGCATTTCACTGTAAGGTATTCTAGATCCGGGGAGCAGTGACTTGCCAGGGTTGCCTCGTCTGAGTGCTAGAAGGTATTGATCAGGAAACATACTCCTCTGCCCTTTGCCTTACCCGCGAACACTGCAGTCCTTATAATGTATGGAGAACCCTTCAGCTGGCAAGGCACAGTCTGGTATGGCAGGAGTGAGCCATGTCTCCATAAAACAGCACATACAATTTGGAATGAAGTAAAAGCTAATAGTCCTTTTGTCTTTTCTACTTACCTGCTGAACTTGGATGTGAGCTTTTTGTAATTCGTACACAAGGATTTTTTAATGTTAAAGGAGAGAGTTTTAAAAAAGACATGAGAGGCAGATGTTTTACACGGAGGGTGGTTTGTGTGTGGAATGAACTTCCTGGTGGACATGGGCACAATTATAGCATTTAAAAGACATTTAGATAGGTTCATGATTAGGAAAGGTTTGGAGGTATGTGGACCAGGAGCAGGCAGATGGGACTTGTTAGTTTGGGATTATTTTTGGCATGGACTGGTTGGTCTAACGGGTCTGTTGCCATGCTGTATTACTCTATGACACTGAAATCTGTCTCTATTGCAACTTTCTGCAGTCTTTTCTCATTCAAATAATATTCAGCTCCTCTATTTTCCTGCCAAAGTGCACTACCTAGCATTTTTGCACATTACATTCCATCTTCCAAGCTTTTGCCCATGCAATCAACTAACCTGTATCTCTCTGCAGACTCTTCATATACAGCAACTTTTATGTCATCCTCAAAGTAGGTGACAAAACATTCACTTCCTTTATCCATGTCATTAATAAATATTGTAAATAGTTGTGGACCCACCGCTGATCCATGTGTCACACCACTAGTTACAGGTCATCCTGAAAATGCCCCTTTATCCCAACTCTGCCTTCTATTCATTAGCCAGTTGTCTATCAATGCTGATATACTATCTCTAACACTATTGGCTCTTACCTAGTTAAATAGCTTTATGTCTGATATCTTATCAAAAACCTTTTGGAAATTGAAATACATTAAATTTACTGCTTCCCCTTTATCTATCCTATTTGTTACCTTCCCAAAGAGCTGTAACAAATTGGTCAGGTACAATTTCTCCCGCATGAAGCCATGTTGAGTCTGCTTAATTACATTATGCATTTCTAATACTCTCTGTTATTACATGCTTTATAATGAACTGTTAATATTTACCCAATGATTGATGTTAAGCTAACTGGCTTATAATTACCATCTTTTGTATTTCCCTCCCTTCCACACTCACACACATGTGTTATGGATGGAGGGAAAGACTGGGAGGCAGTTATGTGGTTCCTGAGATTATTCTTATGATTTTTGCGCTGGCCAGAATGTTGCTTCTTGGTAATCCTTCTCTGGATGGTTCCATTGGTTTAAAAGAGACTCAGGGTTGCTCATTTACTTATGAAAGGGTCTCAGTTTCATCAATTCAAAGTCACAGCTTACAGAAAATGTTGAAGAAAAGACAAATTTCCTTAGGCTTAAAGTGACTTTTACTGCAGAGATTGGAGAAAGCTCCTAAATTTAAAAAAAAATTCTTGTACATGATATAGACATTGTTGACAAGGCCAGAATTGTTGTCCATCACTTGTTGCTCTTGAATCAAGTGTCCCATTCAACCATTTCAGAAACCAATTAAGAATCAACCACATTGCTGTGAGTATGGAGTAACATGTAAGCCAGAGCAGGTAAGGATTCCTTCTTTAAAGGATATCAGTGAACCATACAGTGTTTACAGTAATGGACAAGGGTTACATGGTCATCATTAAGCTAGTTTTTAATTCCAAGTTTTAAGCTGGTGGAAATCCTATGACTTCTCTGCATCTTATGCCTAACCCCTAGCTGTTCATCTACTTAAAAACCGATCACAAAGATTTTGGACAGCTGAAGGACTTCTTTTTTTGTTGATAATTTGTCACTCTTCTACAAACCAATCACTTCTTGTTGCAACCAAAACTTCATCTGTACAGAATCCCTCAACTCCAGTTCATCTGCAATCTCATTTTAACCAATGCTAGAACAAGCATCCATGCAAACTATCTTTGGAATTAATATTGGGTTAGTTTCTTTCAAATCATATAGCAATCCTTGGCTTTTAGATCAGTTATTTTCTCATTTCAGTCTACAATTAAAACTATAGAAAAATGAAAAGAAATGGTCTTTGCATTAGGAAATTTTGCCAAATATAAAAAATTCTTGGAAGATGCATCCAGTGCATCCATTATCTCTGAGATAAAAGGTACTGCAGATGCTGGAGAATCCGAGATAACAGGCATGGGGCTGGATGAACACAGCAGGTCAAGCAGCATCATAGGAGCAGGAAAACTTGACGTTTCAGGCCTAAACCCTTCATCAGAAATGGGGGAGGGGAAGAGGGTTCTGAAATAAATAGGGAGAGAGGGGGAGGCGGATAGAGGATGGATAGAGGAGAGGATAGGTGGAGAGGAGGCAGACAAGTCAAAGAGGCGGGGATGGAGCCAGTAAAGGTGAGTGTAGGTAGGGGGTAGGGAGGAGATAGGTCAGTCCAGGGAGGACGGACAGGTCAAGGGGGCGGGATGATGTTAGTAGATAGGAGATGGGGGTGTGGCTTGAGGTGAGAGGGAAAACAGGTTAGGGAGGTGGAGATGAGCTGGGCTGGTTTTGGGATGCGGTTGGGGGAGGGGAGATTTTGAAGCTTGTAAAATCCACATTGATGCCATTGGGCTGCAGGGTTCCCTGCAGCAAATATGATTTGCTGTTCCTGCAGCCTTCGGGTGGCATCACTGTGGCATTGCAGGAGGCACAGGATGGACATGTCATCCGAGGAATGGGAGGGGGAGTTGAAATGGTTCGCAACTGGGAGGTGCAGTTGTTTGTTGCGAACTGAGCGCAGGTGTTCTGCAAAGCGGTCCCCAAGCCTCTGCTTGGTTTCCCCGATGTAGAGGAAGCCACAACGGGTACAGCAGATGCAGTATACCACACTGGCAGATGTGCAGGTGATCATCTGCCTGATGTGGAAAGTCTTCTTGGGGCCTGGGATTGGGGTGAGGGAGGAGGTGTGGGGGCAGGTGTAGCACTTCCTGCGGTTACAAGGAAAAGTGCCGGGTGTGGTGGGGCTGGAGGGGAGTGTGGAGTGGACAAGGGAGTCGCGGAGGGAGTGGTCCCTCCGGAAGGCAGATAAGGGTGGGGAGGGAAAAATGTCTTTGGTGGTGGGGTCTGATTGCAGATGGCGGAAGTTTCGGAGGATGATGCGTTGGATCCGGAGGTTGGTGGGGCGGTATGTGAGGACGAGGGGGATTCTTTTTTGGTTATTATTGCGGGGACGGGGCGTGAGGGATGTGTTCCGGGAAATGCGGGAGACACGGTCGAGGGCGTTCTCGACCACTGTCGGGGGGAAGTTGCGGTCCTTGAAGAATGAGGACATTTGAGATGTACGGGAGTGGAATGTCTCATCCTGGGAGCAGATGCGGCAGAGGCGAAGGAATTGGGAATAGGGGATGGCATTTTTGCAGGAGGGTGGGTGGGAGGAGGTGTATTCCAGGTAGCAGTGGGAGTCATTGGGCTTGAAATGGACATCGGTTTCTAGGTGGTTGCCCGAGATGGAGACAGAGAGGTCCAGGAAGGAGAGAGAAGTGTTGGAGATGGTCCAGGTGAACTTCAGGTTGGGGTGGAAGGTGTTGGTGAAGTGGATGAACTGTTCGAGCTCCTCGTGGGAGCACGAGGCGGCGCCGGTGCAGTCATCAATGTAACGGAGGAAGAGGTAGGGTTTAGGGCCAGTGTAGGTACGGAAGAGGGATTGTTCCACGTAACCTACAAAGAGGCAGGCATAGCTTGGGCCCATGTGGGTACCCATGGCCACCCCCTTTGTCTGTAGGAAGTGGGAGGAATTGAAAGAAAAGTTGTTGAGGGTGAGGACGAGTTTGGCTAAGCGGATGAGGGTGTCGGTTGAGGGGGATTGGTCAGTTCTGCGGGACAGGAAGAAGTGGAGGGCCTTTAGGCCATCAGCATGGGGAATACAGGTGTATAGGGACTGGACGTCCATAATAAAAATGAGGTGTTGGGGACCGGGGAATTGGAAGTTCTGGAGGAGGTGGAGGGCGTGGGTGGTGTCACGGACGTAGGTAGGGAGTTCGGACCAAGGGGGTGAAAATGGAGTCTAGGTAGGTGGAGATGAGTTCGGTGGGGCAGGAGCAGGCTGAGACAATGGGTCGACCAGGGCATTCAGGTTTGTGGATTTTGGGGAGGAGATAGAAGCTGGCGGTGCGGGGGTGTGGGGAACAATGAGGTTGGAGGCGGTGGGTGGGAGGTCACCTGAAGTGATGAGGTTGGGGATGGTTTGGGAGATGATGGTTTGGTGCTCGGGGGTGGGGTCATGATCTAGGGGGCGGTAGGAGGAGGTGTCAGAGAGTTGGCGCCTGGCCTCAGCAATGTAGAGGTCAGAGCGCCATACTACGACTGCCCCTCCCTTGTCCGCGGGTTTTATGGTGGTGTTGGGATTGGAGCGGAGGGAGCAGAGGGCTGCACGTTCTGCGAGGGAGAGGTTGGGGTGTTTGAGAGGGGTAGAGAGGTTGAGGCGATTGATGTCTCGATGGCAGTTGGAGATGAAGAGGTCGAGGGAGGGTAGGAGGCCTTGGGGTGGTGTCCAGGAGGAGGGCTTGTGTTGGAGGCGGGAGAAGGGGTCAGTAGAGGGAGGGTTAGATTCGCGGTTGGAGAAGTAAGCGTGGAGGCGGAGGCGGCGGAAAAACTGCTCAATATCCAAGCGTGAGCGGTATTCGTTGATATGTGGGTGGAGGGGGACAAAGGTGAGCCCTTTACTGAGGACTGACCGTTCGTCCTCAGTAAGGGGGAGGTCTGGGGGGATGGTGAAGACTCGGCAGGGCTCAGTGTTGCTGTCTTCTCTGGAGCTGCTGGCTGTGGAGGCTGTGGGCGGAGCGTTGTCGGTATCGGCTGTGGGCGGAGTTGCGTCGGCGTCGGCTGTGGGCGGAGTTGCTTTGGCGTCGACGGTGGGCGCAGGTACATCGGTGGTGGGTGTTGTGTCAGCTTCGGCGGTGGGTGGAGCGGCGGCAGCGGCGGCAACAGCAATGACGGTAGTGTCTGTGGTGTTGGTTTCGGTGATGGAGGCGGTGGTTTCAGCAGCAGCGGCGTTCGCTGTCCCAGAAGTGGGGTACCCGGCGGTGGCGGATGTGACGTCATCAGTGGGTTCTCCGACAGTGGCCTCGTGGCCAATGGCGGCGGTGACATTGTGGGGAAGGTCCTGGGTAGCGTTGGGGATTTGGGGAGTGGGGGAAGCCTGTTTTGGGTGGTGGGCATCAGTAAGTTTACTGTACTTACGGTTTTTGGTGTCCAATAAAGCTGAGTAGAATTGTGAATTCAGGCTGTGGATCCTACGGAGAATAAAAAACAGGAGAGGTCCTTTGCAGGTCTGGGAGAGGGAGGCTATCTCTGATACAATTTTTATCTCTGATACAATTTTAACCCCACTGCGAAGCCTCTTCTTCTAAGGATGCCTACCCTGAAGAAGTTACCCTCCTCCCTCCGGACAAACCTCAGGGAATCTCTCTCCCACTGCAACTCTCTCATAACCTCTTCAGCCTTGAAACTGCTTGACCATGTCCTGAAGCAAACCAGGTACTACAGCCACATCACCTTTCTTAGTACCTGCCTTCGGAACCAGATCATCCCCAATGGACCACAATCCACATTCAAGCCTTCCCAATTTGGCCCCAGCCGTGACAATATCTACATGGAGAACATTGAGACCCTCCAGAAGCGCTTCTCCCTGCGACTCCTGAAACACACACTTGCAGCAATGCGCAGGCATCTCCAGGCACTACAATCAAGACTCCCCCACCTCCACCTCCACCTCCCTAACCTGTTTTTCCTCTCTCCTATCCCCTCCTCCCACCTCAAGCCACACCCCCATCTCCTATCTACTAACATCATCCCGCCCCCTTGACCTGTCCGTCCTCCCTGGACTGACCTATCTCCTCCCTACCGCCCTACCTACACTCACCTTTACTGGCTCCATCCCCGCCTCTTCGACTTGTCTGCCTCCTCTCCACCTATCCTCTCCTCTATCCATCCTCTACCCGCCTCCCCCTCTCTCCCTATTTATTTCAGAACCCTCTTCCCCTCCCCCATTTCTGATGAAGGGTTTAGGCCCGAACCGTCAAGTTTTCCTGCTCCTATGATGCTGCTTGACCTTCTGTGTTCATCCAGCCCCATGCCTGTCATCCATTATCTCTGTAGCTATTTCCTTTAAAATTCTAACATGATATCTAGCAGGTCATGCAACTTATCTGCCTCAGCCCCATTAGTTTCCCTTATACTTTTCACTCTACCGGCAGTTATTATATTTATTTCCACCCACTGTCTTTTCCCTCTTGATTATTTAGTATTGTTGAACTGTTACTTGTGTCCTCTACTGTGAAGTCTGATACAAATAATTTATACAACTGCTCTGCAATTTCCTAGTTTCCCATTGTTATTTCCTCGGCCTTGTTCTTTAAAGGGCCTATCTATACTTTGGCCTCTCTTTTCCTTTTTATACTTTTGTTCATATTCTTAACGAAGCTCTTTTGTCTGATCTATATTACTTGCGAGATTGCATTCATAATTTATTTCCTTCCTCTTTATTATATGTTTGGTTACCTTTTGATGGCTTTTAATACATTCCCACTCATCAGGTTTATCACTAATTTTTTTGCCACATTGTACGTCTTTTTCCTTTCAATTGTATGTTATCCTTAACTTACTTCATTAGCCATGGTTGGTTTATCCCTTGGTAGAGTCCTTCTACCTTGCTGAGGTATACCCTTACCATGAGTCATGAATTATTTTCTTAAATGTCTGCCATAGTTTCTCAACTGTCTTCTATGATAAATTCTTTTCTCAGTCCATTGTATGATGTGGAGGAGCCAGCGTTGAACTGGGGTGGACAACGTCAAAAATCACACAACACCAGGTTATAGTCCACCAGGTTTATTTGAAAGCACAAGCTTTCAGAGTCTCACTCCTTCTTCAGGTGTTAGGGAGGGAGGTGACATTTATAAATTCTGTGTCTCTCTCAACGAACACCTGAAGAAGAAGTGAGACTCCGAAAGCTTGTGTTTTGAAATAAACCTGTTGGACTATAACTTGGTGTTGTGTGATTTTTTTTTTGACCTCAGTCCATTCTATCTGACACTGCCTATGTTCTCTATTAAGTTTAACAGAGTTGTTTCCAAATCAGGTTGCACACTCTCAAATTGAATAATTCTCAAATTCTACCATGGTATGATCACAGGTTCCTAGTGGATGTTTTACTCTGAGATTATTAATTAAACATGCCTCATTTTACATTATCAGATTCAAAACAGCCTGATTGATGGTTTGATCTACACCACAGTATTCCAGGAATCTGCACCAAACATATTCTATGCGTTCTTCCTCTTGGCTATTTTTGCCAATTTGACTTTCCCAATATCATGACTCATGATTAAAGTACTGTTTATTTTACATGCCCTCTTTATCTCCTGATTTATTACCTGTCCTACAGAATTTGTTAGGGGGCATATGGATTACTCCCGTCAGTGTTTTCTTCCCTTGTTAATTAGTCCTTACCTCTACACATGGGTCTCTTTTGTACTGTTTTGTATTATTTTAAATGAGTCTAAAATCTATGGGTTTTTTTTGTTATTGCTACAGCACTGTACTAGATCTTTAATCAGAGAACCGCTTGGATTTTTTTCCCTAATTGGTTGAATATGAGTAACAATAACGTATATTGCTGGAAAATGTTGATAATTTGGTCATTCTTTTTATGTACAAAACATGCAGTCAAATACTTTAGATCTGTTAGCAACTCTAAGGAAATAGTCTTTGACTCAAAACTAAATCAATGATAGCAACAGAACAACTGAAACCTAATTCCGATTAAGCTGTCAAGTGACCGCTCACAGAAAAGGCCTCATTATCAGAAAATTCTGCTTTATACATATTTATGAGAAGATTTGGATAAAAGTTAAGTTACTTCAGATTGTGATTCACAGTAGGAGGTGCTTCAGAATTTGTACTTTCCAAAGCTACAGTAAGAGTCATTATCATTTTCATTTACTTATCTTCTTGTAAATCTTGTCAGATGGTTCATGCTGAAGGTTCTGTCCTGTACTTTTGGGACTATGCCATTAGCATGATTTTAATTCTCTACAATTTCATTCACATGTACATGGTGTCCCTTAGCCAGGTCAATGAAAATGGCAAGGTCCATTCAACACTGAATGAACAGAAATTTCCTACAATGAAAGATTAGTAAGGCTGAAGCCATTGACTGAAGTTAATGCCGTAAAGTCCATTCCCTAGTTATAGATTCTATCCCTAACTCTGACAACTGTCTGAGGCTAAACTGAATTGTTTGCCATCCAATCAAACCCTTGTCCTTCCAATCTATGATTATCTCTGATCCTACAACCATTTGAAATCTCTATATTCCTCCAATTTTGACTAGCATAGCCCTAAAATTCATGACTCTGTCCTTCTCTATGCCTAAACCCTAAGATCTGGAATTCTCTTTTAAATCTTTGCACATGTTGACACCGGTTATCTCCTTAGGAAGATTCGAAAAACCTGATTTTTCTTTGACAAAAGCCTAGTCCCTTTCTCTGAATAGTGATTGTCATTATATGTGAATCAGTGTCAAATTTTCTTTGATAACATTCCTATTAAGTGTCTTTAGTTGTTGCACTGCTTATACAATGCAAATTGCTGAATGCATTGGGAACGGGTAAGTAACAAGCATTAAAGATTGAGATATGCACTTTTTTAATGATAACAGATAGTAAAATTGTAAAAATAAAATTTACATTACTGAAAAAGGACGCAGCAATAAAGGAAGACTTTGCTTTTGCTTATTCTTTGGGCTTCATGTTAAGAAGCCAAATTTTGGGTCACAACTTCCTGTGGTTGAGTCTCTTTGAAACTATGAACCAATATTATATATGGGTCCTTGGTTCTTTTTACAAGTTGAACAGTTGTCATGCCAAATTTGACATTTCTCAACTGGACCCAATAATCCTGGATAAGGTCACAGAGCCATTACGTAAAAGATCCTCCACTTCTGAGTCTCGAGTTAGTCATTTTATGCGGCTGATAAGCAATTTTTTGAGCTATGTTGTGAGCACCATTGGTAAAAACAATGTAAGTTGATGATCCCTTATTGCTCTTGAACTGAGACCCTTGCCAAACCATTACAGAAGACGGATGGGCATCAACCACATGCTGTGGAACTGGAGTTAGATTTAGGCCTTATAGGTAAATGTAGCAGATTTCATTCGTCAAATTACATTTAGAGACAATTAGTGTCTGATTGAAAAGCCCTGGGTGGGAAGGTGATGCCGACAGAATTTCATCCCATTGACCTTGCTGCCAATCCTCGTTCCACCATTACCATACCCCCAGAACACTGAGTAAGCAAAACTTGGATTGGATTGTTTTTCTTTGGATACCATTCCAGCAACAGTCAATGCAACCTGATCACATTACTGATGAGGTGGGTTTTTTTTTAAACAACAATTCATGATCGCTTCATGGTTACCTGTAATATTAGACTAAAGAGTCTTAATTGGTTCTTTAAGGGCTGATCAAAATGAATATAAGAAGACAAACTTTGTTATAAAGCAAATTTATTAGCTTCATCTACTTTAGATATATTGGAACAAATTATTATTAGCTTAAACTACATTAGATACATACAAGCTAATGAATGAATCTATTAGTTTAAACTACTTTAGGCACATTCAACAAATAAGCCTCACATCTATCAGTCCATTGGGAACCCATCAGTGACAGCTTGCATTTGGAGCTCAATCTCAACTTCCATGGCGCCATTCACAAACCAAATCTGATGATGAAGGCCCACAAACTGTGAAAGTTGCCAATATTAATAGAGTACTAGATTTGATCTTACATGCTGAACTGCCTCTTCTGAGTACTTTCCCAAGCATTACACTGTACCTGGTGGCCAAAAACAATTCCAGGTTTCACTGCAAAACAGCTTGTTCTCAGGTGTTATTCCACTGTCTTATTAATTATTTATGTCCGACTATGCTATTTCCAATTAACCCTTAATGATCTGGCTTGGAGATATAATTTTTGGATTCATACTCCACATTACTGTAACTGGGTCATGCTTTCAATTCCAGTCTTTTTTTTTATTTCAGACCCATAAACAAAATCATGTAGAAGGAGAAGAGCAGGTGATAAATGGGAATGATATCACTGTCACCTGTAAGTTTCCCTCCAAGTAACTCACCATTCTGATTTGGAAACATGTCACCATATTCCTTTAGTGTTGCTGAGTCAAAATCCTTGAACTTCCTCCCGAACTGCCTTGTGGGGTGTACATAAATGAAATGGACTGTAGTGGTTAAGAATGGTAGCTCACCACCACCTTCTTGGGGATGACCAGAGATGGGTAATAAATGCTGGCCCAGCCAGCAAAACCCACATCCTTTGACTGAATTAAAAAAGCACATCATAAATGCCTCCATTCCTAACCAAACAATTTTGTGGAATTATTTCTGTCACCTATCACCCACAATTCATCTTAATGTTAAATCTGATTCTTTCACCTATCAGAAGAATGTACTAAAAACATACACCAGACTCAATGTTAGCCTGACATTGGTGTTGTTTGCAACGTCCTAACTAATGTAAAGAAACTGCAGCACAGCAAAGTGGTTGATGATAATTTGTTTATTATTTGAGTACAGCTTTACAACAATTTTTATAGCTTGACAATAAAAAGTATTTATGTGTGTGCATGTCTTTTTTTGTGCGCACACATATGCAATAGAAACTATGGATGTTATTATGCAGCACCCTGCTGTTTGCAGACAAAGAACATGTACATACGCTGCTCCTACTTCAATACAACAAAGCTTTCTTTCATCCATTTTTCAGGGAGATGCCTTGACCAATCAGAGTCAACCTGCATTGTTTAAACAAAGTTTGCAGTTAACTGCTAGTGAACATTAACTGTTCCATTCTACATGACAACACCTCGGCAAATAAGTGTCTACTTTTCAACTATTGAGCGTTCTTTCTCATAGACTATAAGACCACTTTCCCTTTTCTTTGCTATTTCATGTAAATTGTCATGATCAGTGCAAATTGAAGAGCCTTGACAAAAGGTGTCTTTTATCATCGACAGTAGTTGCTATGCTGCAACAATTGTCACAAGAATGACACTCTCCAGAGAAAGAATATCATGTTAGAAATGTGCAGATATCAGGAAAATTGTCAATGGAAATAAGCAAGATTACCGTTAAGAGACTTATTTAAAGCCTAAGCATGCAATCCACGTGCAGAAACTGATCGAAGTGGAACTGAGATAACAAGGTGTAGAGCTGGATGAACACAGCAGGCCAGTCAGCATCAGAGGAGCAGGAAGGCTGACGTTTCGAACCTAGACCCTTCTTCAAGAAACATCAGCCTTCCTGCTCCTCTGATGCTGCTTGGCCTGCTGTGTTCATCCAGCTCTACACTTTGTTATATCAGATTCTCCAGCATCTGCAGTTCCTACTATCGCCAAAGTGGAACTGACATGTGTAACAGCACATTCTGCTAATGCATGATCATAATTTTGTGACCATGTTAATCAGGTAATTTAGGTAACTTTGAACTCACCCATCTTTGCTATTCACATTATCTATGTCCCTCATAATATTACTATTTACAGAGCTTGACTCATTGAGGACATATGCTCTGAATTTGCTCATAATGTTGAACTTGTATCAGCCTCTGAAATATGTGATTTGATGATTTTCAGTTTGTTAATTGAATTACTTTTATGACACTTTGTGATGAATTGGTTGCAAGAAAATAAAACTTGTATAACAAAAAGAACCAACAATCCATCAAAATACATTAATAGTTGAAGCTCCAAAAGTTCAAACTAAGCTCTTGTAGTTATAGATAACAATGTTTGTCTCTGAGAGAAGAGGATTGAGAAAGTCAAGCCTTCTTATTTTGATGATAGATTCTGTTAAAAATTGTAATATTGCTGGGGATTGTCAGAAAGAGGCTCAAAGTCTGAACTTTATGTATCCAGAAGGTCTCTTTCATTTGTTTCTTAATGTATAACCACGCATACAGAAACAGGACAACATGGCACATTCTTCCCAAGAGATTATAAAATTTGCACTCATTGATATTGTACACTGCATACAGATGACAAATCTAAACATTTGTTATTTTGGCAGCAGTGATGCCAGTAGTCCAATTCTAACACATGTTCACCACAGCAATATATTTTTACAGCAATTGCAATTCAACAAACTATTGGAGAGTGTGGCATGGATTTAAATAATTTTAGTAAAAATGCACATATTTTTATATGGGATTTAATTTAGTGCCCTCTGTTGTGGCAAGTTTGGTAGCACAAGCATTGAGTCAGGTCGAAAGGTAGTTGGTGGAGTCACAGTCACCAGTGTTTGCATGGATTTAATCTCACAATTTTTTTTTTCGGCATGGGCATCCGAGCTACTTGCATGCAGTGACTTTCAAAATCAGACATCAATTTTGTGAATGGCTTCACCAAGCACCATGTATGAACCCTGTCAGAGTGTGAGAACTTTGTGGGAAGCTAGGGAAGTGATTGATGGGGCCCCTTGCTGAGATATTTTTGTCATTGAGAGCCACAGGTGACGTGCCAGAAGACTGGAATGTGGCTAATGTGATGCTGTTATTTAAGGAAGATGGTAAGGAGAAGCCTTGGAACTCTATACCAGTAAGCCTGACATCAGTGATAGGTAAATTGTTGGAGGGGATTCTGAGGGTAGGATTTAGATGTATTTGGAAAGGCGATGATTGATTAGAGATAGTCAGCATTGATTTGTGCATTGGAAATCATGTCTCACTAACTTGATTGAGTTTTTTAAAGAAGTGACAAAAATTTTGATGAAGGCAGGGTGGTGACTATTGTCTATATGGACTTCAAGATGGTGTGTGACAAGGTTCCACATGGTAGACTTGTTAGCAAAGTTAGATCACATGAAATCCATGGGGGTGTTACCAATTGGTTACAAAATTGGCTTGAAGGGAAGAGACAGAGGGTGATCGTGGATCGTTGTTTTTCGGACTGGAAGCCTGCGACCAGTGGTGTGCCACAAGGATCGGGGCTGGGTCCACTGCTTTTTTTGTCATTTGTATAATTGGTTTGTATGTGAATATATGTGAATATTTCTTGGTTAGTAAGTTTACAGATGACACCAAAATAGGTGGTGTAGTAAACAGTGAAGAAGATTATCACAAAGTACAACAGGACCTTGATCATATGGGCGAATTGTCCAAGAGTTGCAGATGGAGTTTAATTTAGGTAAATGTGAGGTGTTTGTTATAAAGCGGATGTTGAACCCCCCTGATAACTAACATGTAATCACCCAAAGAGGACTGCCTCGCTCTATAGTGTGTATAAGGAGTGTGAAAAGTGGTGTAATTTGCCTTTCTGCAACTTCTAGTCGTTAAACAAAATAAACCCCTGACACTCACTTTGCGATCAACAAGTATCAATTTATTTATCTGACTCTAACAGTGAACAAATTAAATTATTAACAAAGCAAATAAATCCCTTCTAACTACTAACTATTCGTGAATAAAACAAGATTCTAATGGTATGCTGTTCCAATAAATGCAAGCCACACCTATATATTGGGGTGGCACAGTGGTTAGCACTGTTGCCTCATAGTGCCAGGGACCCGGGTTCAATTCCAGCCTTGGGTGACTGTCTGTGTGGAGTTTGCACATTCTCCCCATGTCTGTGTGGGTTTCCTCCGGGTGCTCCGGTTTCCTCCCACAGTCCAAAGATATGCAGGCTAGTTGGATTGGCCATGCTAAACTGCTCATAGTGTTCAGAGAGGTGTAGGTTAGGTGCATTATAGGGGAATGGGTCTGGGTCGGATGCTCTGAGGTTCAGTGTGGACTTATTGGGCCGAAGGGCCCGTTTCCACACTGTAGCGATTCTGTGATTCAAAACAAAAATAATAAAAACAGAATTTAGTCTGTTGAAAATACAGCCAGGTTACATGTTTTCCAGAATGTTCTGTACTTTCTCTGTGAAATGTTCTGTCAAGAACGCCTTCTCTGTCGAATTCATCTCTCAGGAATATTAATTAGTTGTGCTGTAGATACCTTTGAATTAGATGGTTCTTTCTCTAAAATGTAGAGAAGAATATGAGAGCTGAGAGATGTTAACTCTTGTAGATGGCAGTTTGCTCTCCTGTCTTGCCCAACTGCCCCTTCTTTTATACCCTTAATGACATCTCAATTCCGTAAAATTGAATTGGCCCTATGTTGTCAAAACCATCATATTTAAATTTAATTGGTTTTCAGTATCTAAGTGCCTGAATCAAATTAATTGGCTAAATTCAAAACTTATTGCCTCGATAATAAAACAAAATTGTTGCTTGACCTGCTAACTATACATTCTTTTGATATAAATGTTTCAGTTCAGGTGTTCTATACAACTGCAAACCCACAAGCTGCTGCCCACAGGCATCCTTTTTTGAATCGCTAAGCACAGAAAAAGGACATCATCTTTTAAAGGAAACATGCACTGCTTCACCCCTAGCATTTTAGAAACACCAAATTCTAACTTCCTTCTTCCTAATCCACAAGCATTCCCCCAACTTCACAACATGTTGCATTTTGGGAGTTGGGTCCTGGAGAGTGTTGTTGAACAAAAAAAACCTTGGGGTACAGGTTCATAATTCCTTGAAGGTGGAGTCACAAGTGGATAGTGAAGGAGGAATTTGGAATACTGGCCTTTATTGGTCAGTGCATTGAATATAGGAGCTGCGATGTCACGTTGCGGCTGTATAGGACATTGGTAGACCACTTTTGGAATATTGTCTTCAATTCTGGTCTGCCTGCTATACGAAAGAAGTTGTTAAACTTGAAAGGGAAGCTATTGGAGATAATTCTTAGATTTACACACATTTGGGAAAGCATGGCCTAATTTGGAGCAGTCAGTACGGCTTTGTGCAGAGTAGGTCATGTCTTACTAACATGATTGAATTTTTTGACGGAGTGACAAAGGTGATCACTGAGGGTAGAGTAGTGGATGTTGTTTAGATGGATTTGAGTAAGGCTTTTGACAAAGTCCCTCACAGTAGGATCATCCAGAAGATTAAGATGCATGGGATCCACGGTGGCCTGTCCACGTGGATTCGGAATTGGCTTGCCCATACAAGACGGAGGGTAGTGGTGGAAGGGTGTTTTTCAGGGTGGAGGTCCATGATTAGTGGAGTTCTGCAGGGATCCATACTGGGACATCTGCTGTTTGTGATACATATAAATGACTTAGATGAAAATGTAGACAGGTGCAGTTAATAAGTTTGCAGATGATATAAAGATGAGTGAAGTTGTGGATATTGTAGAAGGTTGTCAAAGGATACAGCAGGATATAGACTAGTTGTAGATATGAGCAGAGAAATGGCGGTTGGAGTTTAATCTGGGTAAGTGTGAGGTGCAGCATTTTTGGAGATCAAATGTTAAGGAAATGTATACACTTAATGGCAGGACTCTGGACAGTATTGATGAACAGAAGGACTATAGGATTCAAGTATATAGCTCCCTGAAAGTGGCCATGCAAGTAGATAAGGTGGTAAAGAAGGTGTATGGCATGTTCGCCTTTATTGGCCAGGGAATTGAGTACAAGAGTCAGGATGTCACGTTGCAGCTTTATAACACTTTGGTTAGACCATGCTCAATTCTGGTCGCCACATTACAGGAAGGATGTGGAGGGTTTAGAAAGGGTGCAGAAGAGATTTACCAGGAATCTGCCTGGATTAGAGGGTTTGAGCTGTAAGGAGAGGTTAGAAAAACTTGGGTTGTTTTCTCTGGAGAGTCGGAGGCTGAGGGGAGACTTGAGAGAACTCTATAAGGTTATGAGATGCATAGATAGGGTTGACGGTCAGAATCTTTTTCCCAGAGATGAAATATCTAATACTAGAGGACGTGTGTTTAAGGTTAGAGGGGGAAACTTCAAAGGAGACGTGAGGGGCAGGTTTTTTACACAGTATTGTAGGAGTCTTGAGCACACTGCCAGTCCAAGGAACTTTTCGATAAGCACGTGAAAATGCAAGGAATGGAGGGATATGGACCAAGGGCAGGCAGAAGTGATTAGTTTAATTTCGTATCATGTGCAACATAACATCTTAGGCCGAAGGGCTCATTCGCCTACCTATGCATCTGTACAGTTCTATGTTCTATTATCAATGTTCTGAAAAGATTTACAAGGATGTTGCCAGAATTGGAGGGCTTGAGCTATAAGGAGCAGTTGAATAGGCTGGGGCTATTTTTCCTGGAGTGTCAGAGGCGGAGGGGTGACCTTGTAGAGGTTTATAAAATTCTGAGGAGTAGTGATTGGGTGAATAGTGAAGGTCTTTTCGCAGGGGAGAGGAGTTAAAAACTAGAGGGCATAGTTTTATGGTGAGAAGGGAAAAATTAAAAGGGACCTAAGGGGCAACTTTTCACACTGAGGTTGGTGTATGTATGGAATGAGCTGTCAGAGGAAGTGGTGGAGGCTGGTACAATTATTACATTTAACGGCATCTGGTTGGGTAAATGAATAGGATGCTTTTAGAGGGATATGAGCCACATGCAGGAAAATGAGACTAGATTAATTTAGGATACCTGGTCATCATGGATGAGTTGGACAGAAGGGTCTGTTTTCGTGTAGTACATCTCTATGACTGTATGAATCTAACTGCATTTAAATACTTTTTAAATTATCTTGATGATTCCTCTACCTCTACTAGTGAGTTTAGCCTGATACCCTTCAACCTCGGAGTGAAAATAAAACTTCAAACAAAAACAGAAATTGCTGGAAAAAAGTCAAATTCAGCCTTTTGCTTCTTAATGTAAAACCTGTATCCCCTGGTTACTGACCCCTCTACTGGAGGGAAATGTTCTTCTCCATCTACCCTGTCTATGCCCCTCATTACCTGAATCAAATCCTTCCTCAGCCTTCTCTGCTGTAAGGAAAACAACCTTAGCATACCTAGCAGAGATAATAGGTACTGCAGATGCTGGAGAATCTGAGATAACAAGGTGTGGAGCTGTCAAGCTTTCCTGCTCCTATGATGCTGCTTGGCCTGCTGTGTTCATCCAGCTCCACACCTTGTTATCTTAGCATATCTAGTCTCTCTTCACAGCTGAATCACTCCAGTCTAGCCAACATCCTAGTGAATTTCATCTGTACCCTTTGGAATGCAATCACATCCTTCCCTATTGTGGTGACTCAAACTACACAAAGAACTCCAGCAGTGGTCCAACTAAGGTGGTATACAAGTCCATTGTTACTTCTTTCATCTTGTACTCACGTTTTGATTAATAGAGGCAAGCATCCCTTATGTTTTCCTAACCATCTTATCTACCTGACTTGCTAGTTCAGGATCTATGGACATGCACACCCAAGGTCCTTCTGATCCTCCATACTTCCTGGCCTCCTGCAATTCGAGTGTACTCCCTCCCCCAAAATGCATCACTTCACACTTTACAGGATTAAATTCCATTTGTCGCTGTTCAGCCCATCTGATCAATCTGACTGTAAAGTCCTGTGGAGCGAAAGCCTCGCTATTTTTGTGTCATCTGCCAACGTACGCATCGAACCGGCAACATTTTATTAATATAATGAGATATCCCTAGGTCGCACTTCTGTGGCCCTATGAAGTGTATACACGCCGGACTAAATCCGTCGATCTGGAATGTTAGCTCCGTTTCTCTCACCACGAACGTTGTCTAACTTGCTGAGTATTTTTAGAGTCCCCTGCTTTCCGCCCGTCCGGTATTTTAATTGTGTGCTGATTTTATTATACCTGGCATTCTAAAGAATCAGGCTTTCTTCTGCAGCTAGTGCTCGATTTCGATAGTGTAATCGCGTTTTATTTATTCCGCTATATGCCCACAGCCATCAGCTATAAACTGGTATCAATTCAGATCGCAACACAGCGTGTGACTATCTATTAAACATACATTGTGTTATTCCAGATCAAAGGGAAGAACATCTCAGCTGCATCGTTTGGGTTTCAAGTCGACCGCCCACAAAATTGCGAAGCTGAAGTCTGAAATATGACAATATTATATCTGTCACGCTTCATTAAAACTGAGTTGTTGATGCCAAAAAAAAGTCCTTGAGCTTTCCAGCTTCTATTTGGAAATTAAGTTAGCCCTCTCCCCTCGGCGTCAAAAACTGAAACGTTGAGATGAAAGGGCTGAATGTGCTGAGAGGGCAATGGACCTGATCGCCGGTTCCTATGGTGAAAGGTCTTGGCGTCCTCCGATTTGCGTCTGTGCTTGAACCCGCAGCGAATCACCGAGTGGCCGGTCACATCCGACTCTGTTGTCGGAGAACAATTAATCCACCAGTACCATCTGAACAGCAGCAATGCAAGTTTGGTCAAACATCGGATTAACTGCAGCGAGCTCTGGTTGCGTCTAAACGGTACAGTATGTGAGTTTAATTTGAATCTAAATGTGCATGCTGTATGGTTAAATGAGCTAGAAAATAATTAAATTAGCTGTTAGACAAACAAACATGCCGCCCCAGTACGCAGGTATGATGAAATGAGTATGATGAAATGTAATTGCTAGTCTTTTTCCCTATCGCATTTTTTTTTGTTAAAGTGCACGGGAAGTCCTTTGGTGCTAAATGCTTGCTTTTTCTTTCCTTGATCTATTTAGTAAACATTCGTCTGTTGGTGACTGCTAAGAGAGATGGCAAGGACTTCGCGGTAATTTGAAATAAAATTGCAAAATGTAATTACTGACAGCACACCAAAGGCTGCAGCACATCGCTACAGTTTTAAATAGGGGTCCGAAGGATAGCAAACATATACAAAAATTATATTTCACCCCGCCAGTTCACTCCGTCATTGTGGAAAATTAAGGACTGATCTTATCTCCGGAAAGAAAAGCATTTTTTTTCAAAAAGGAATTTATCTTTTCATTTAACCTCCAAGTACAGCTAGAGTTCGTAGGATTGCTGGCAGTATTATGTCACTGAGTAAGCTTTACTAATAAACTTTGATTTTTTTTGTCCAGTTACTGTGTTGAATTGTCAATCAAACACTCAAGTATTGGATCTTATAAATGAAGTCCTCAAATCTGTCTAGTGTTTCTAAGGGGCACGGTTTCCGGTATGCTGTAGGGTTTACAATAAGCAAAACTGTGAGCGATTCCACCACACTAGCATTAAAAACATGGAAAATCTCTCTCCGAATCCGGTATCTTCGAACGTCTCCTGTGCGGGCCAGGAGGCGAATTGTTTGTCCGCAAATGGCAATGGGACCAATGCGACAGTGCCAGGTCTATACCCTGACTTTTACATTGCTATCCCTGTCATATATTCCGTTATATGTGCCGTTGGGTTAACGGGTAACACAGCGGTCATTTATGTAATACTCAAAGCTCCGAAAATGAAAACGGTGACAAACATGTTCATACTGAACCTAGCCATCGCCGATGAACTTTTCACTCTGGTTTTACCCATAAACATTGCTGACTACCTGCTGCTTCAGTGGCCTTTTGGCGAGCTGATGTGTAAATTAATCATTTCCATCGACCAATACAACACTTTCTCAAGCATTTACTTTTTGACTGTCATGAGCATTGATCGTTACCTGGTGGTCCTGGCCACCGCGAGGTCCAAGAAAATGTCTTATCGTACTTATAGAGCGGCTAAGATAGTCTGTATATGTGTTTGGCTCTTCGTCACTGTCATCATTTTGCCCTTCACAATTTTTGGCAAGATCCACGATGACGAAGGCAGGCTACAGTGTGTCTACGTGTTTCCATCTCCTGAGATTCTGTGGTGGAAAGCTAGTCGGATCTATACTCTCCTAATGGGATTCACCATCCCAGTGTCCACAATTTGCATCCTGTACTCAATGATGTTACTCAAGTTGAGAAACATGCGCTTGAACACCAACGCCAAAGCTCTGGACAAAGCGAAGAAAAAGGTTACATTAATGGTGGTGATTATTCTAGCAGTCTGCCTTTTCTGTTGGACACCTTACCATTTGAGCACGATATTAGCTTTAACAACAGATATTCAACAGACCACGCTCATCATTGGAATCTCCTACTTTATCACTAGCCTCAGCTATGCGAATAGTTGTCTTAATCCTTTCCTCTATGCCTTTCTAGATGATAGCTTCAGAAGGAGCTTTCGGAAACTGGTAGAATGCAGAACAACACCCTGATATTTATAGTTTTGATGAACGCGTCTGGTTATTCAATGTAGCACGTTTATAATTACTGTCTCCTTCAAGTGCACCCTGCTGTGAATACCTTCGGCAATGCCCTCGGATACACTCAAAAGCCTTTAACGAGATAATTTTGTGTGGGGACTAAAAATGGGGTTTCCCATTTATTAAAGTAGTAGATTGTCTGGAATTTCTCCTGTGATGTGATATAAAATTAAAATATGCATGCTTTTAAAATTGTATTTAACTTAAAATCCAGGATAAAGTTAATGTGCATGGTTTGAATTGTTCTTCTATTATATTCTTTGTAAGAGTAATGAGTGCACGCTTGTGATAACTTGTGTTAGACTTTTACACAACATATAGCAATAGTGTTTAAATGTCAGAAAAAAATTCCTTCACTGCTTGCTTTCGTATATTTTACAATCTGAAATTTTTATTACAGACCTTAAGATCAAAATTATGTACACAGCTCCTGTTAAATATCATGAAGACCACCAATTTTCATGATGTAACTGCAAAATCTTCATTATAAATCAGTTACTTAATTTGCATTATCTTAGATAATAAGCTGTTCAGTAAATGTTTCTTATTCATCATTTTGACTGCTGTTTTCTCAATCTACTAAGAAGATTCTGAATCACTGACAGAAAATAGGATGCTTGCCAATGCAATCATGCTCTACTTTCTATCTGACATCAGCTTCTTCAGAGATGACCATAGAAGTTTGCTCTTAATGCAGTTTCTAATGACCTGTGACAAATGCATTATAATGAGACCATTTTTTCATCTAGTCATGTTTAGTAAATAATGAAAGTGATTACAAATTAGTACAATTTTGTTTAATAAATATAAGATAGATGGGCAGCAGATTTTAAGTATTTGCATTTCAGTTTCAAATTGAAGACACAGAGACGCAAAATTCCTGCTTTAGCATTTGGTAATATTTAGTTTTTAAAAAAGTAACGTTGCCGTAGTCTTACCAGACCATTTATTGCTTTGTTATCAGAGCGAGATGACTGGTGTATTTTAAACTGAGGGTCACCATGCCTCAGACAAGTGGAGAGGTTGAGTAACCTGAGCCAGTGCAGGAATTGAACGCTTGCTGTTGGCATCACTCTGTATGGTGAACCACCTACTTAGCTAGCTGACTCTCACAGTGTTAAATAATGCAAAATTAACCATTCAATTGTTTTTGTCACCATTTGAGGAGCTTGAAAACTGTACGTTACTGACTTGTCATGCTGAAGCAACAAAAAAATTCTTGTGGCAAAAGTGCATATATATTTCAGAGCAACATTTCGTTATGAGGGTTTTTTTTTAAGCCCTAAAACTCCCTGGAGCCTCAGTGCAAATACTTTCCATATCTGAAAGTTTTCCTCAATTCTGTTTAGCTATTCTTTTTTGTATGTGCCTTTATAATATACTCTACAATAATCCGCACAAGACTTGAAATCAAAGATTTACCTTCAGTCATGTATTTATTTTAGTCACCATTTGAGAAGCCCGATGCAACAAAAAATTCTTGTGGCAAAAATGTATTTATATATCAGAGCAACATTTTCTTTTGAGGGTTTTTCTCCAACATAAATACTGTAGTTACCATGCACAAGTCATTATCATTCAGCTATGTGAGAATTGTGCTATAGTTAACAAAAACAAAAATCCCAAAAGTATTAAGGCATTTTACAATACAGAAAGTCTTTCTCCCTCAACCTTCTTATAAATTGTATGGAAAAATATTTGTGTTTATCTACAGATTTTAAAGTATGATTCACCTCCGAAATCTTTGCAGTTTTATTGCATTCAGTAATGAGGCATGTGGGCATGTGGCACTTCTGTGTTTCTTTGGAGACACCTGCTACAGATTATTAAAAGCTAAATACCTCAAGGCACATAACATGGCACACTGATGTCTTTCATTTATTCTCTAAAGAATAAAAATGCATCTTGTACCCATTTTTCAAGATAACGATTGTGATTTTTGATGTGTCTACGTCTTAATTCTGTTGAGTGAGGCAGCAAAAATACCTTGCACTGTTCTTCTCATTTGCATTGCTAGCTGGCTATATTTTCCACGCTTGTGGAGCTTTCCTGTTTTGCCAACTAGCATCCAGCAGTCTGTCCCTCTCTTAGAGGGAAGAAGCATTGAACGTATGGAAGCTGCTGCTTACATCAATACTGTGATAGGCCACAATAAGGAAAAAATAACTGGAATGGCAGAAATGAGAGAGGAGTCTGGGTTTATACATGACAGCAATGAAGATGTCAGTCATGGATGTTAACTGAAGGATCAAAGTCATGTTTTCCCAGAGCTAATATTCTTCAAAGTACAGTGGGAAAAAGTAGGAAGTGGATCAGAAGGTGAACGTAAGGGGTCTGGTCTCCAGGACTTGGCAGCACTGTCATAAAATGTTCATCAATATCATAAAGATGTTCAATGTCAGGGAATTCATTTTTATTCATTGACAGGATATAAGCAGTACTGGCTGTGCCAGCACTTGTTGCCACAATTGCATTTACAAATGAGATGAGGGAGTCATCTTCTTGAACTATTGTAATCCATGTGATATAGATGCACCTACAGTGTTAGGGAAAGAGTTTCACATTTTTGACTCCGTGACCACTGAAGGAAAAGTGATATAGTTCAAAATCAAGATGGTGGAAGGCTTGGAGGGGAACTTACATCTAGAGGCACTCCTGTATGTCTGTTGACTTCGCCCTTCTACATGGTAGAGTTGTGGGTTTGAAGACTGCTTTAAAAAAAGCCTGGGTGAGTTACTACAGTGCATTTTGCAGTTAGTACATGCTTGTTGAGCATTGTTAGTGTTGTGAGTATTCTATCACATTCTTGTTTCTCACATATGGTATACAGGCTTGTAGAGTCAGGAGTTGAGTTAGGAGGGGATTTAATAATGTTAATTCTTACAATGTTAATTTACCTCCAGAGAGAATGATTTCCAGTTACAAGTTGAAAAATTGCTGCATCAAGATTTCACGTTTTAGAAACTTGAAATTTTACTGAAACTGTTGACTACACAAAAATCACCATTGACTAAACAATTCCTTTTGCAGGCAATTTACACCTTAAATGACAGAAACTAATGCTCCCCTAATATGCTTATCACCCATCACATTTGCTATGAAATTTAAATTCTTTTAGCCATTGTCCAAAGTTACTGCCAGCTTCCAATGGGTCGTCAAATTTCTGTTTCACTAAGTAGTAACTTTGCGTGACCGATTTCAGCTTACCTGAGATTTTTTTTTGGAGAGTTTCTTTAAAACTGATCAGATAACTCCTTTTTCATACACTAAATTTAAAGATACAGTTCCACATTATTATAATCATATAAACTTCACAGATGTTTCATAATGCAATTGAATTTCAAGGATAGACAATTAGATTACCTCTCATTAGAGATAGTCATTGCCCAGATTTTTATGCAAATATTACTTGCCACTGATCAGTTCATGTTGCTTGTGGGCATGGTTTGCTTCAGCATCTGAGGATTTGTGAATGATGCTGAAGGCTATGCAAACAATGAACATGTGTACTTAAGATGGAAGGATGTGCATTGGATAAAGCAGCTGAAATCAGTGAGACAGGAGACAATGCTGTGAGGAACAGGAGCTGCTGTAGCACAGTCAAGGTGTCCCTATTTCTGAGCCAGGAGTCCTGTGTTCAAGTCCCACCTGCTCCAGAGATAATAACATCTTTGAACAGATTGCTTTGAAAACAAGGGGCCTTGTAGTGCAGTGGTAGTGTCCTTACCTCTGGACTAGGAGGCCTGGGGTCAAGTCCCACCTGCTGAAGAAGTGTGTTATCACATCTCTGAACAGGTTAGTTAAACAGAAACTGCTCTGAGGAACACCCACAGCAATGTCCTGGGGCTAAGCTAATCAACTACCAAAAACCACAAGTGTTTCTTTGTACACAGTATGACTCCAATCAGCAGAGAGGTTTCTTCCATTTAACCTCAATTTTGCTGGGTTCCTTGATGCCGCCCTGAGTCAAGTCCTGTGTTACTGTTAGGGACAATTACTGTCATCTCACTTTGTCTTCCCATGTTGAAGAAAGACTGATGGCATTGGAACCAAATGCCCTGGCATAACCCCAATTAACATCAATTATTGATGAGTAGGTGCCACTTGATATGCTGTTGACAATTATTTCCATCACTTTGCTCATGATCGAGAATGGGCTGATGGAAATTGGCTGGATTGAATCTTCCCACAGCATGGACAGGCCAAACCTGTCACATTTTCACATTGCTGGGTAAAGTGCAGGGTCATAGCTGCATTGAAACAGCTTGGCTAGGGACACAACACAGCAGCTTACGTTTTCACTGCCATAGCTGGGGGTTGTCTGTGTCCAGTGCCTTGAGCTCTTGCATGCTGTCATGTAAGTGAATTGAGTTATCTGAAGGCAGACATCTGTGATGTTGGGGATCTTAGCAGTCGGCTGAATTAAATCATCCACTTGGCAGTTCAACCTGCAGATGGTTATAATTGCTTCAGCTTCACATCTTTCAATGATATCCCCTGTACAACAGATCATTAATATGTCATTATTCAATAAACCACACCAATATCATTCACCCATTGGTGGCGTCAATTGACCATGAATCAGTGCTGCAATCAGATATTACCCCCACCCTCACACATCACCCTCATATCAGCTTCATAACCACCTCTTGCAGTTTTCAGCTACTCAGCTATGGTAAGCACATAAATGAATCACATCAGTATTCAAACACAGACAACATGCCCTCACACTAAAAGGACAAGGTCACATCCAATCAATAGCAGCAGAGCAGAACTAGCAGTGCTCAAGAAAGTCTGTGTCACCTAAGCCTTGTGATGCAGTGCTCATGGTGGACAGAGCCTATTGCATTCAGCACACACTGAGGGCATTGAGAATGATGATGTGATGGTTCTTGCCTTTTGCCCTTTCTCAAAATGTGGCCCTCCATCATCTTCCATGAAGGGCAAGCTGCTGATGGTCTGACTATTGCCCTCTTCATCCCAAACATTTCTTCCCCTTCTACTTTCAGCTTTCAGTCATGCAAGAACTGATGTCTGGCCAAACACAGCAACTTCCAGAGGAAAATATAGAGATAGAGAGAGAGAGAAAACAAGAGCAACATCACGCTGCAGATGAGATTGTTTGATCTGAAACATGCAGCCATAAAGTCAGATATAGGAATTGTACAAACTTTAGAATCTCGTATAGAGTTGAGATCTCTATGCACTGAGTCACCAGTAATGAGTGAGCTGCAACCTGTCCAGCTCGTGTGCTTGTTACCTAGGGTTTCAGATCACAAAATGAGTTCATCTGCAGAGGAATCAGATTAGGATTTCGCTGTGTGATCTTCAGGGAAGTTCTGATGTACAAGAGCACCAAGGTATTTTAAGGATTGATAGGTCTTTCAGAAACCGTCTTGTCATTCTCATGAATTATGCTCCAAGGTGGCACATGGTATGATATAGAGCCATTGTCTTAACTTACCAAGTTGCACAGGCAGAAACATAGAAATTAGGAGCAAGAGTAGGCCATTCAACCGACCCTTCATAATGCTTCAGTGACTTCCTAGACAAGGTGATTGAAATGATAATCATTGTTTCCTTTCCACCCTAGCATTTTCTAATGTATCCCGGGAAACCATCTCTTTGCAAACATACCTAAGAATGTCTGTTTAGGCAGAACCTTAACTCTACATTTCATAGATGGCAATGACATTTTCATAAAGTTAGCAGATCTAGCACCCCACATCCCATCTCACTCAAATATTCCACCCATGCCCTAAATGTAAACTGGTGAAATAATGGTCCCTTGCTCTTTCATTTCTTTTATCAGAAGAAGAGAACAGACAATTCCCAGGAGATATGCAGAAGTGGAGTAGAGGGGAAATCATGGTATCCTGAAGGCAATGGAGGAGAATGCACTGGAATTTGACAGGATTCTGTAAAGGTTTGGCAGGGCATACATTGACAGGTTGCTTCCGTTGGCTGAGGGATGAAGAATCATGGATCTTTTGGATAATAGACCCCCTCCAAAAGTGATTTGTGTGAAGGCCAGCACCTACTTGACAGATGCTGATCTGTCTTCCATCCAATGAAGGGCAATGGAAGTGCTGCAGAGCCAGTCTTTGGTCAATTGATGCCCTTAAGTGGCCAATTGATGGAGACATGGAGCAGAATTCTTGCACAGATCCAGTAAATGGTCCTCCAAGTGTAAAAAGATAGAACAGCAGCTAGCCTTTTGACGGAACAGGCTCCTAGACATTCTTTTTAGTCTTAGGGAGAGAAACACATCTTACCATAAAATCCAGCCTAGATAAACATTAAATTGTTGCAACTTAGAAGAGGGCCATTCAATCCATTGTGTCCGTATTGGCCCTCGATAAGACCTATTCTCTAGAACCATGTCTGTTATTTTTCTGTATAGCCACACAATTTACTTTTCTCTTCATTTAGTAATCCAGTTCTCTCTTGAGGGTTTAACTTGACCTAGCCTACATCACATTTTCTGGGGTGTCCACTTCAGAACACAACCACCCACTGTATAAAAAATGTTTTCTTCACATCACAATTACTTCTTCTGTTAATCAACTTAAATTTGATGTCCTCTGAGTCTGGACTTTTTTTTAGCAATGGGAATAATTTCTCTCTCTCTCTCTCTCCTCTCTGTCTATTACCCTTATAATTTTGAATACTTACAGCAAATCTCTTTTCAATCTTCACAATTTTTAAGGAGAACAACCTTGGTTTTCCAAATTATCGACTATAACTAAAGCTCCTTATCCATGGAACATAGAGGCATAGCTTCAGGACAAGGGGGTTGATCATTTATTGCTGAGCCAACTTCAGTTACAGAGCTCAATACATCAGTACCATACTGAAAACTCATGCCACATTGTATGAGGGGTATCACCAGAGCAGTTAAAGTCACAATTTGCCAATGAATGTTTCCAGTCCTTTTCAGTCCAATATGGATTTCTCCATATCTCAAGTTCAACAAAGTACATGAAAGGTAAAGAAAATCTGGGAGTGGAGTACACTCATTAGGAAGGGTAAAGATTGTGACACAGCTCATCTACTGCTTTGTTGCAATGAATGGCTTCATCCCAGGTCAGCTTTAGATGGGCCATACCCTGCAAACCTTCCCTTTCCTATTCACTCATACCATGAGTCATATTAGAGAACCAAGAACAGACCCACCAAATAAAAAGAACATTATAGAGCAGACCAAGCTTTCACCTTCAACTGAAGACACAAAGCTCATGACCTGCCCAAAATAAAAACGGAAGATGTTGGAGAATCTCAGCAGCTCTGGCAGCATCTGTAAAGCAAGAAACACAGTTAGCTTTTCAAACTTTGATTTGATTTGATTTATTATTGTCACTTGTGTCTAAAGTACAGTAAAAAGTTTTGTTTTGTGAGCAATACAGGCAGATTATAGCAAACAAGGACATTCAGATCATAGGGTGCTTAGATAGAGCGAGACACACAAAGTTACGGCTTCACAGGAAGTGCACAAAGCAAGATTAACATTAGCAAAATTAACATTATTTGAAGTTGGAAAGGTCCATTCAGCAGTCTACTAACAGCAGGGGAGAAGATGTTCTTGAACCTGTTGGACCATGTCTTCAAGCTTCTGTTTCTTCTGCTTGATGGAAGAGATTGAAAGAGATCATTACTGAGGGTGGGAGAAGTCTTTGATGATGTTGGCAGCTCTTCCACAGCAATAAGAAATGTAAATGGAGTCCATGGATGGGAGGTTGGCTTCCATAATGATTTGGGCTGTGTGCACAACATTCTGTAGTTTTTTTAAAGTTCTGGGCAGAGCGGTTGCTGTACTAAGCTGTTGTACACTCGGATATGATGCTTTCAATGGTGCATCTGTAAAAGTTGGTGAGGGCCCTTATGGACATGCTGAATTTCCTAAGCCATTTGAGGAAGAAGTTGTTGTGCTTCTTGACCATCATATCTATGTGGGGTGTCGAAGACAGATTGTCAATTATCATCATTCCCAGGAACTTGATACTCTCGGCCCTTTCCACCTCACTTCCGTTGATGTAGATCAGAACATGTCCTCCTCCTTTCTTTCTGAAGTCAATGATCAGTTTTTCGTTTTGCTGACTTTGAGAAAGAGATTGTTATCATTGCCCTTTGATACCAGACACTCTATCACCTTCCTGTATCCTGATTCATCATTGTTTGATATCCATCCTACCATGGTGGCGCCATCAGCAAACTTGTAGATGGCGTTCATTTGGAATTTGGCCACACAATGGTGGGTGTTCAGGGAGCACAGTAGATAGTTGAGAATGCATTCTTGTGGAGCCCCAGTATTGAAGATTATCGTGGAGGATGTACTGTTGGCTATCTTCACTGATTGTGGTCTGTGGGTCAGGAAACTGAGGATCCAGTTGCAGAGGGTGGAGCCAAGAGCTATGCCTTGGAATTCTGGGATAAGTTTGGCTGGGATTGTAGTGTTGAAGGCGGAGGTCTAGTCAGTGAGTATGAGCCTATGTAGGTGTCCTTGTTATCCAGATGATCCATGGATGAGCGTAGGGCTAGGAGAATGGCATGTGCTGTGGACCTGTTTCATCAGTAGGCAAATTGCATGGGATCGATACAAGTTGGGAAGCCAGAGTTGATGTGGGCCATGACCAGCCTCTCAAAACACTTCTTCAGAATTCTGCACATTTCTCTACACAGATGCTGCCAGACTTGCTGAGTTTCTCTAGCACTCTATTTTTCCTTTCAAGTTTTCAGTATCCACAGCATTTTACTTTTTATCTTCATGATCTGCCCACTTTGGAAATGGGAGAGAAGGTGTGAATCAGTGACCAGCAGCTAGGGGACACAATGATTGCAAGATTGCAACAACCAAGATCACAGACTGTTTCCTGGTATATTCAATCCACCCCTTGAGACTGTGAAACCCTGTACATCACAGTATTATATGCAAACCACCCCACCCAAAAATATGTGATTTCCTGAGACAGGTGGTAAACTCTGAGAAACTTCACTTAAACTCATTAATGCAGTAGGAGATCATGTCTTGTTTTATAATGCCATATAATTGCTACCTTCTGCATAACCTCTGTCACAGCCAGAAATAGATCTTGCCTTTGCTTAAGGGAATTTAGTAAATTGTAAAACATGCCTTTTATTGAACAGCATTGGATCTGTATGCAGATCATGCAATGTTGCGTATGCAATAAAATTAAAATGACAAAGAAAAATTAAAAATAATTCACCAATCGCCCTAGGAGTCTTGAAAAGGAGCAGCTGCACATCGTGGACCTATTTTACCCTCTACTCTCTTGGAGTTTAAAACCTCCTGTCAAGAGTGGCAGCGTATATAGTTGCTGAAAAAAGCGAAGCATTTGTACTTTCCTTGGACTGTGGTTATACTAACAAATGTTCTATTTGTTATATTCTACAATCTTGGGATGATTAGGAATTTGACCGGCTGAATAAAAATATCTAATCTTGATAAGTGACTACAATTATACCTTCATGAGCAACATATTGTTTTTTTCTTTCTGATTTTTTGTTACTATTCAGTAATATGTAGTTTGAGAGTTAGAAACAATCAATACAGTGGTGGTTCTTGCATGTTTAAAATTTCAACATTTGTTTCAGGCAGGGCCACCTATAATATGGTAGCTATGGCAACTGTATAAATCAGATACACAAAGCCACACATGCAGCAATTGTTATAGATTATATTCATCTATGATCGATTCTTGCCATCGTCTGTTAGTACTTTGTGATTTTGTTTTATTTTATGAACATCAATGAAAATAACAGTATCTGTGCCAATAATCCCACTCCTGAATGAACTTCAGATCCAGGTTTAGAGTGAATTTTAATTAATTTCTGTTTGAGACATAAAGCTTGCTTGATGCTGACAATGGGAAAATATTTTCCAGAATGTCAACATTCACAAAAAATAAAGATAATAGCATAATGATGTTCATGAATGGAGTAGTTGTGATGTTATGAAAAGTTAATACCACTTTAAAATAGACATAAAGAGCTTGAAGAGTATACTGGCTGCTAAATACCTCCTAGCTTCTCTTGTGATTCAACTGTGATCAGCCAGATGGAGAGAAACAGTCTGCACCTATGTCAGGAAGGGTCATGAAAAATTATTTGGAATTCAGTGAGCCTTGAAAAACACAATTGAGCCTTCTAAATTTGTGAAAAGTCAGAGAAAGTTTAAAAGTGGCAAGGATTTAGGAGGACTTTTCAAAGGAATTCCAGTTTGATTTATATCCTTGCTTTTTTGTGACAATAATTCACGTGAGTTACATAGCAACCATTTTGAGTGTTTAATAGTGTAACAGACTGGCTGAGAAAAACCATTTGGTTCAGAGGCCTCAGGAGAATCTGCAAAGATAGTTCCAAGCCACAGCTCCCCATTGAATTGACCATGAACAGCATGTACAAGGTAGATTCTCTCTCACCAAGAGCATACATCCAAAAACTGTCCCTGTTCTGCAGAAAGATATCTATAAGACCATAAAAAACAGGAAAAGGAGTTGGCTGTTCAGCCTCTCGAGCCTGCTCCACCATTCAAAATGATTATAGCTGATTTGACATGCCTCATATCCATTTTCCTGCCCTTTCCCTGTAACCCTTAATTTCCCTAATGATCAAGAATCTACCTATCTATCAATCTCAGCTTTAAATATACATAAGGACCCAATCCCGCACATCTGTCTGTGGCAAGGAGTTCCAAAGGCTTTCAACTCTGAGAGAAGAAATTCTCTCCCCTTTATTTGGAAATGGTGCTCTCTAGTTCTAAACTCTCCCATGAGAGTATCAAGGCAGTTTCCAGGTACTGTGCCAAGAGAACCAGGAGGCAGAAGATACATTTCCCCCACACTCTGAAGTTACCCCTTCTGAGTCCACCTATAAAAGTAAACTCCAACTATCTGACTAAGAAGCCATCACACAGTTGAACATAATTCTTCAACTTCAAACTTTAACTCCAGACAACTGATACTTTAATTGTAAGCTGTGGTTGGCAACATTATCTTCTGAACTGAATTTCATCTTCACAAGCATATTTTATCTTTATCTGCATTTAATTATTGAATTATTTAATTTGTAACTGTAATTTTTACTAAATGAACTGACAGCACTGTTTTGGAATAAACTTTTCCTAATCTTGTTTAAGACTAAAGTTTTGCTCTAGATATTTTAAAATTCAAGAATTCATCAATTAAAAGGGAGTTGTATGCATATGCATGCTAAGCCTACAGACTATTTTGATAAAATGCCATTTAACAGTTGTGACAAAGATACACAATTTAAAGACACATATTTAAAATTCTCATGTAAACATTGAATGAATACATGTTATATATTGGGATGGGTTTTCCTGTAACGGCAATTCAGTGACCTGCACCACTTATTCCACAATTTTTAACATTGACCATGCCTTTGCTAGCTTACTTCAAAATTTCCTGATCTTCTAATTAGAATCCTATTGCACCAAGCACAGCAGTAAGTCAAACCAGTGCAGTCAATGGCCAAAGTATTGATCCTATAACATAAATTATGGGGTTTTATTTGTAATGGTAACTTTAATGCTGTATCCACTAGAAATTCTGATAAAGCTACAAATATTATGACATTATACATAAAACCTTTGACAAAAACGATCAATAAAACATTTGAATAATTGAAATGTGTCAGAATCTCAATATAGAATAGCAGGTAAAATGTAAAAGAATGCTGATTCTAATTGGATCTTTACAAAAATATGGATTTATTTGTAGCATTTTTCATGATGTATATATTGAAGGAATGCCTTTGATTGTGACTATCACTGTTTCAGTATAACATTAGAACATTTGTCTTTAAGCTCAGAAGCTTCTTGGAAGTAGGTGTCATTGCAGAGAGAAGGTGCTGTGTGCTAAAGCCTCCACAACAGACTTTTTACTTGACAAATTAGATAATAAATCATCTTATCTATTGTTTTCTGCGCCAATACCTTTGACAAATGGTACATTGCATCTATTTCATCACCATTAATTCTTTAATATTCCTGGTTGCTCTTAACAGCAAGTTGCTGTATTGATTTTCAGTCTCACCATGTTGAATTGCTGCTCAAGTCATTCCATGATACAGAGAAGAAACATTATCTAAGTGCTGGAATATCAGAGGAATATATGCACATTTGTATGTATGTTGAGAAAAGGAGATAAAGTGTGACAAGGCCAATGGAGCAGCAATTCTGATTTGCAGTCATAGTGAAGCAGCCCTGTGATCCTGTTCCACACACAGCATTTTATACTTTCTCTGTGTCATTGTTTATATGGTTAGGCATGCATTTATCAAATATTCTTATTTATTAGCACTGTGATCCATAGAACCTTCACATTTCCTCTCCTGATTCATCTCATGCATGACTCAATCAGATGAAAAACCTGTTCCTGAATCCAAGGATTAGGACGTTCTTTAATCTTCATTTTGTCAAAAGTATACTTTTAGTAGTGAGAGATCTACCTCTGCATGCGAATGAATGGCCCAAGACATTTTCACTGTTGACTGCAGGGCCATACAGAGAGGTGGCAAATATGGAAAATGAATTGCTAATAAACCTTTGAACCCTTAAACCATGCTGCTGTCTTATGCCTGATTGCCATTACTTTGCAAAATAGGGGACAGTTAAAATAAAACAAATATTGATTAAGCAATTTTGCAAACATTATTTAGTTTAATAGGGGGTGGAACTATAAGAATTAACTATTCACATGCAGTTTCAAGAAATCATAAAGCAGCATGTATGCACAGTAATTTTCTCTGTTATGCCCAAAGAAATGTTCTACAACACAGCTGACCTCCAGAATATTCTCCTTTATTTGATACTGTGCAGGCAAAAATTCATACTTAGCACACATAAAAGAACGTAAAAAGGAACAAAAACAGTTCTGCCAGTTCTGAGGAAGGGTCCCCGGACCCAAAATGTTAACTCTAATTTTTCTTCATCGATGCTGCCAGATCTGCTGAGCTTTTCCAGCAACTTCTGTTTTTGTTCCCAATTTACAGCATCCGCAATTCTTTCCATTTTTAAAAGTATTTAGTTAACGACACAGAAGTAAATGCAACATTTAAAATGCAGATAACCTGGCATCCATTTACTGTATTATCCTGTGTTGCAATACATTATATGTGAATTCAAGGCATGCAAACTTTGATTCTCCACTTTCAATTCATGTTCCATTAACTTTTGCAAAGAAATTCTTATTCGATAATTTAAGCGATATTTGTTTATTTTTAATAAAAAGTTTTCTGTGGTCTAAAGTTTTACATTACTTTTGTATTTCCTTCATTTATATCCCAAACATCATGTATCGGGTGTTATTAATTTATCAAAGAATGAGAATGAAGAGGAGCTAGTAAAATATGAGTTGGAGTGAGAAAAATGATTGCCACAGTAATACAAGATTTACCTCCATAGAACACAGTGGTTTGCACAGCTGCCTTACTTTGAATAAAAATAATGTTTTGAAATCTGTTTTGAACCTCCTCATGAAAATTTCCAGGAAGTGACAAGTTGAAATATCAATCAGGCAATTGACCCTGTACTGCCAGTGTTCCCAGTCCTTTAAAAGCAAACATGCTGCCTCCAAGTGGAGCCAACCAATGAGAGTACCAGCAGTTTTACAGTTTCAGCAGTCACACTGGAAGGCCACAGATAACTATGGAGGAGGCCCGCAAGCAGGTGAGTGGGTCAGACTTGATTGCAACCAGTCAGACAGATCTCAGCAAGGATGGATAAACAGTGTTTGGGAGGAGTGGCAGAACTTTCTCAGTAGGGGTAATCCTTGCTGCTGAGACGCCTAATGTAGAGAGGAGGGCATTCCTTTTTCCTCCTGACCATCTTTCCTTTCTTACCTTCCTTAATTTCATAGAATCATTGAATCCCTATAGGGTGGAACCTCTCTACTCTTCCTGTAACCTTGCATTTCCCATGGCTAATCCACTTAGTCCGCACATCCCTAGACACTCTGGGGCAATTTAGCATGGCCAACCCACCTAAGCTGCATATCTTTGGAAATGTGGGACCATACCAGAGGATCTGAGGAAACCCACACAGAGATGTGTGTATGTGCATGCGGCGCATGTTTGTGTGCGTGTGCATGTGCATGCATATGGATGTGTGTGTGTTCCAAATCCTTGGCATTTTCATATTTTGTTAATAGATCCCAAACAGGGTTTGGAGGGTGACACCATTCAGCCTACTTTATCACACATTGATTTTAATCTGCTCCACATGTTACTCACCTGGACAACTGAGAAGATAGGTAGAATTAGTTTATATTTCCTGAAATGTAGAAGAATATGAGAGGTTCACTAGGAATATCCCTGGTATGGAGGGATTGTCTTATGAGCAAAGGCTAAACAAGTTGGGACTCTATTCAGAGATAAAAGGTACTGCAGATGCTGGAGAATCCGAGATAACAAGGCGTGGGGCTGAATGAACACAGCAGGCCAAGCAGCATCATAGGAGCAGGAAAGCTTGACGTTTCGGGCCTAGACCCTTCATCAGAAATGGGGGAGGGGAAGAGGGTTCTGAAATAAATAGGGAGAGAGGGGGAGGCGGATAGATAGAGGAGAGGATAGGTGGAGAGGAGGCAGACAAGTCGAAGAGGCGGGGATGGAGCCAGTAAAGGTGAGTGTAGGTGGGGGGGGGGTAGGAAGGAGATAGGTCCGCCCAGGGAGGACGGACAGGTCACGGGGGCGGGATGAGGTTAGTAGATAGGAGATGGGGGTGTGGCTTGAGGTGGGAGGAGGGGAAAGTTCGCAACAAACAACAGCACCTCCCAGTCGCGAACCATTTCAACTCCCCCTCCCATTCCTCTGACGACATGTCCATCCTGGGCCTCCTGCAATGCCACAGTGATGCCACCCGAAGGCTGCAGGAACAGCAAATCATATTCAGCCTGGGAATCCTGCAGCCCAATGGCATCAATGTGGATTTCACAAGCTTCAAAATCTCCCCTCCCCCAACCGCATCCCAAAACCAGCCCAGCTCATCTCCACCTCCCTAACCTGTTTTTCCTTTCACCTATCCCCTCCTCCCACCTCAAGCCCCACCCCCCTCTCCTATCTACTAACATCATCCCGCCCCCTTGACCTGTCCGTCCTCCCTGGACTGGCCTATCTCCTTCCTACCCCCCCCACCTACACTCACCTTTACTGGCTCCATCCCCGCCTCTTCGACTTGTCTGCCTCCTCTCCACCTATCCTCTCCTCTATCTATCCGCCTCCCCCTCTCTCCCTATTTATTTCAGAACCCTCTTCCCCTCCCCCATTTCTGATGAAGGGTCTTGGCCTGAAACATCAAGTTTTCCTGCTCCTATGATGCTGCTTGGCCTGCAGTGTTCATCCAGCCCCACACCTTGTTATCTGGGACTCTATTCACCAGAGTTTAGAAGAATGAGAAATGATCTCATTGAAAGATATAGGATTGCTAAGGGGCTTGATAGAGTAAATGGTGAGAGGATGTTTCCCTTTATGGGAGAATCTAAGACTGGAGGACATAGGTTCAGAATAATGAGGTACCAATTTAAGACTGAGATGAAGAGAAATTTTATTCTATTGGGGTCGTGAGGCTTTTGAACTCCTTCCTACAGAGAGTTGTGGGGATAGAGTCCTTGCACATATTCAAGGCTGAGGTATATAGATTCTTGATCAGTAGGGGAATCAAGAGTTGTGGTTAAAGGGCAGGAAAGTGGACACGAGGAATGTCAGAGCAGCCATGATTCTATTGAATGTGGAGCAGGCTGAAAAGTCTCCTCCTGTCCTTATTTCTTTTGGTCTTGCAGGGAGTTAAGCTCATTGAAATATGTAAGGTCTTCGATGTTTTGGCAAAGTAGGTGCTGAAATATTGTTTCCCCGATTGGAGTGTCTAGAACTGGAGAGGACACTTTCAGGATAAAATGTTGGCCATTTCATTCTATTATAAGAGGAATTTTATTCACTCAACGTTGTGTACTTGTACAATTCTTCACTTCACAGGGCAGTGAATGCTGAGACCTTGCATATATGCGAAACTGAAATTGATAGACTTTAATAATCCAGGGTAAATAAGGGGTACAAGGCTCATGCAAGAAAGTGGAATTGAGGTCAAAGAGGACATTGTTGCCAAGTTTGCAGATGACATAGGTGCAGGAACAGGTAGTGTTGAGGAAACAGGGAGGTTGCAAAAGGACTTGGATAGGCCAGGACAGTGGGGAAAGAAGTAGCAGTTGGAACGCAATATGTGGAACGTTATGCACTTTGGTAGGAAGAATAAAGGCATAAACTATTTTCTGAATGAGGAAAGGCTTTAGAAATCTGAAGCAGAAAGGGATTTAAGAGTCCTAGTTTGGGATTCTCGTAAGATTAACATGCAGGTTTCGTTGGCGGTTAGGAAGGCAAATGCAATGTTAGCATTCATTTCAAAAGGGCTAGAACACAAGAGCAGAGATCTACTGCTGAGGCTGTGTAAGGCTCTTGTTAGAACACATTTGAAATATTATGAGCAGTTTTGGGTTCAGTAGCTAAAGAAGGATGTACTGACATTGGAGGGGACCAGAAAAAGTTTACAAGAATGATCCTGGGTATGAAGGGCTTGTCATATGAGGAGCAGTTGAGGATTTTGGGTCTGTACTTAACGGAGTTTAGAAAGATGAAGGTGAATCTGATTGCAACTTACAGAATACTGAGAGGCCTGAATAGAGCGGATGTGGAGAAGATGTTTCCACTAATAGGAGATACTAGGACCTGAGGGCACAGCCTTATGGCCCCAAATGACTTAACGCTGCTCCTATATCTTATGATCTCATGACTATCATTCATCTTATTGAAACAAAAAAAATTACAATGAATGTTGAAAATCTGAAATCAGAGTAAAATTGTTGGCAAATCATGTAATATCTGTTGAGATAAACAGAGTTAAGGATTCAGAGCAATATCCTTGCATTAGAACTTAAGATAGTTAGAAACATCAGCATTTTTAAGCCAGTGGAAGTAGGGAAGGAGCAGGAAGTTCAAAGAAGCAGCTCTGAAATAGTATGAAGGTCATGTGAGATTAAATAACAAATTATTTCATGATACAACAGCAAAAGAGAATGGTTTTGGCTACAGTGAATGAAAATTGTCAGCTTCTTGTACATATTATTTGAAAAACTGTTTATGTTCTTTAAAGGGAAGGTGAAAGTTGCATCACTGAAACAATTCTAGATCAGATAGGCCATACTTTTAAGGCAGTTAAATGATATAATCACATGTGGTGTTTTAGCATTAAGGTACTCAACTTACCTTCAGTCACTACTCTGTGTAAAGGAGTCAGTGTAGTCAGTAATTTATGCGTTTATAATTAAAAGTAACATCAGCACAGCACCCAGACTATCCCATTAGTCTTAGATAAATTTCAAGACATCTGACTCAACAAGAAGCCAGTCTTCACGGTCTATGTTACCTGCTAATAAAAAGAATACAACAAAGTGCACCCATTTTAACCACACTTTAGGATTGTGCAACAGTGCTGTCCAACCACAGTATCACAGCTCAACTTAGGTCTTGAGACTTGAGTTTTGAAAGCATGTGCTTTTTGATTATAGCCAGTTCTCTGTCTATTGAAAACATATGATCTGATATAATCGTGAGTACTTTGAACCTAAACAGTTCGCAATCTGCTGCAAATTTAAAATTTGAGCATCAGGAAGAGCTAGCCATTTCACATCACTTTTATGCAGTAGTAACACAAGTGGCATCCTGTACTAACAGGATGTTGTTGTCAAGCCAAAAAGACATTCCTCAGGTGATTTTTGAAGAAGGGTCCCGACCCGAAACATCAGCTTTCCTGCTCCTCTGATGCTGCTTGGCCTGCTGTGTTCCTCCAGCTCCATACTGTGTTATATCTGACTCCAGCATCGGCAGTTCTTACTATCTCTCAAAAAGATATTCTGTCTGCCACGTAAATCAGTAATGTATAATTTGAATCACAGAATCCTCACAGAGTGGAAGCATGCAATTTCACTGTTGGTATGATGCCAGAAATTATAGCCATAGATCTCACTGAGATCATCTCATTTTTTTTGTATATTGGTTCAAGCTGAATATAAAATGAGATTAAGAAAAGCAGTGATTATGAACCTGATTTTTGCATCTCCCTCAATCAAAAGCAGAAGTGGAGCATTAATTTCTATCCATTATTTTACAAACCCAAAGCATTTGAGAAATGATCTTCCATATCCACAAATCCTTTTGAATGTTGACACCTGCACATAATCATCCTGTTCATTATCCTTGGAATACTCTTCCTGGAAGTCAGTCTAGGCTCAGTGATAACACTCTTGCCCTTGACTTAAAGCTCGGTGAGTCCATGTGTTATTAAGAATGAGAAGTATCACTTCAGTGACCTAAATATGCAAACTGAATCATGTAAAAAGCTCTGATGACGCCTTTTGGTCAATAAGGGAATAGCATATTTGTGCATCAGAATTTACACGCAGAAAGTACAAGAATATAGAGGCTACATTTTCCTCTCATATGTTTGTGAAGCAGGTGCACAGGTTGCAGAAGGTGTAAGAAAATTGTAGGTGCTATACTTATCCTTACCCCGGCCTTCTGATAGACCTAAGCTGAGGAAGCAGGAGGTTCTGTGTGACAACCGACCTTGGCATTTCATGACTACTGATGACTCAATAGGCCAATGTCATTGTTGCCCCAGAAATTGTGATGTATCATATTGTTCTACTGTCAATACTGTCCTTTGTAAATCCTAGAACATAGTACACTCCAGCAAGCGTGCAGGCACCCAGTATGTTCTTCTCCTTGACCTCTTCCAGTCATTTAAGAGATGTGTCTATTGAACGTAATTTGTTTGTTTAATCATATTGCAAAATAGCTTAGTTGGAACAACATCTTTGTTTACTTCATTTTAGGTTGAAGTTAACTCTTCCACTCTTGCAATACTTTGGCTTGACCAAATTATGAGGTTAATAGCTTCATCTTTAATAAGGAAAGTCCTTTTTACCTTATGTAAAAAAACATATTTATAATTATAATTACATCAATTTCACACCTGCAGCACATGCCAGAGTATACGGCAAACATCTTACATGTGCTCCAACCAAATGGCAATGTTTCAAAGTTTAAAGGGACAAAGAACATAAGGACTAGAAGCAGGAGTTATCAAGTCAGCCCCTCAAGCATGATATATCATTTAATACAACCATGGCTGATCTAATCTCAGCCTCAACTTCACTTTCCTGCCTGCTCTCCTTAACCGTTCAAAACCATTACTAATTAAACATCTGTCTATCCCTGCTTATATTTACTCAATGTCCCTGCATCCACTGATTCTGGGTAGTGAATTCCACACATTCATGATCCTTTGAGAGGTACATTCTCCTCATCTCTTCTTTAAATTTGGCACCCTTTATCCTAAAACTATGACCTGTTGATCTAGATTGCCCCACAAGAGGAAATATCGCCTCAATGTCTGCTTTGTCAATTCCTTTATGCATCTTATATACGTCAATTAAATTTACTCTCATTCTTAACATATATGTACATACAAAATATAGTGTAGGCCTCAACTGCTCAATCTTCCTTCATTTCTCATCCAGAGTAGTCCTTAATCAGACCAAGGGAGTCAGCCTTAAGGGACCCGACAAAGTAAATCCAATATCAGTCCAGGGGTCTGGACATGATTAATCGACCGTTTGCGGCACACTGGGGCTCTATAAACTACAGTCTGTCCACTGTCAATCCTGTAGTTCAGCTCATTGAAACTTCAGGGGAATTATGAACGGCATTGTTCTGGTAACGAAATTGGGAAAAGTTAATCCTAGGATTTGGAGGCAGAATGCTGGGATACTGAGGGACAATAATTATAAATTATCTCATCTGGAGTACTTTGTATAGTATGGGTCTTCTCAAAGGAAGGGTACAAATGCTTTAGAAACAATTCAGAGAAGGTTTACCAGATTAACAACTGACTGTGGTGACTGTCTTATGAGTTAAGATTAGGTAGGCTAGTCTTTAATTCACTGGCATTTGGAAAAGTAAGAGGCAACATGAGTGAAATGTAATATCCGAAGAAGTTTTGATAAGTTGGATGTGCAAGGTTTCCTATTATGGGGAGAATCCAGAATTAGGGGATGAACCATTTAAGACAGAAAAGAGGACATTATTTTTTCTCACAGAGGCTTATGAGTTTTTGGAACTCTCCCATGAAAGGAATGAAAGGAAAGTCTTTACATATTTTTAAGGCAGCGATAGATAGATTCTTAATAAGTAGGATTTGCAAGATTATTATCTTATTAAGTGATAGCAAAGTCTCAAAAGGCCAAATAGTCTATTCATGCTCCTAATTTGTATATTCATTAATTGAAGTCTCTGCTGAAAATACACTATTCAGTGTTAGAAATTGAGTGGCCAGAAGGATGATGGAAAGCCAACCAAAAATTTATTGGAAGGGATAAGATCTAAGGAAAACTTAAGATGCTTTAAATTAAGAGATGGAATAGCATTCAAAATGTGCACAAATATGGAGTTAATAACATTTGAAAGGAAGAAAATGCACACGTCTGGCTCAATCCAGAGTAGAGGCAACACAGTGTGGAGCTGGAGGAACACAGCAGGTCAGACAGCATCAGAGGAGTAGGCAAGTTGACATTTCAGTTCAGGACCATTCCTCAGAACTGGGAGGGAGAAGGGAGCTAGAAAATAAATAGAAGGAGGGGTAGGGCTATGGGGAAGGTAGGTGGGATTGTGATAGGTAGATGCAGGTAGGGGATAGTGGAGATTGGTCAGTGGGAAGGGTGGAGCAAATAGGTGGGGAAGAAGATGGATAGGTTGTGTCAAGTCAAGGAGGTGAGAGGGAGGATAGTGGGGCTGGGGGAAGGTAGGTGGGGTGCTGATAGGTTGGATGCAGGTAGGGGGTAGTGGGGATTGGTTGGTGGGAAGGGTGGAATGGATAGGTGGGGAAGAAGATGGGCAGGTTGTGTCAGGTCAAGGAGGGGGAGGTTTGAAAATGGGATGAGGCCGGGGTGGGAAGACTGTAAAACTGGTGAATTCTGTGTTCAGGCCATCAGTTTGTAGGCTCCCAAGGCGGAATATGAGGTGTGGCTCCTCCAGTTTACATGTGGTGTCTTTGTGGCACTGGAGGAGGCCCGGGATGGACATGTCACCCAGGGAGTCGGAGGGGGAGTTAAAATGGTTGGCAACCAGAAGTTGTTGTCGATTATTGCGTACAGAATGCAGATGCGCCATGAAACGGTCCCCGAGTCTGCGCTTGGTCTCACCAATATGGAGGAGGCCACATCGGGAGCAATGGAGACAGTCGACCAGGTTGGAGTATGTACGGGTGAATCCCTGTTGGATATGGAAAGTTTACTTTGCGCCTTGGTTGGAGGTGAGGGGTGAGGTGTAGGGGCAGGTGTAACAATTCCCGTAGTTGCAGAGAAAGGTGCCGGCTGTGGTGGGGTTAGTGGGTAGTGTGGAGTGGACGAGGGAGTCACGGAGTGAGTGGTCCCTATGAAAGGCAGATAGGGGGTGTGGAGGGAATAATGTCTTTGATCGTGGTGTCGGACTGTAGGTGGCAGAAGTGGCAAAGGATGATGTGCTGGATGTAGAGGTTGGTGGGGTGGTATGTCAGTACCAAGGGGACTCAGTCTTTATTTTTGTTGGGTGGAGGGGATTTGAGGGCAGACGTGCAGGAAATGTAAGAGATATTTTTGTTTATTCTTTGTTCTTCGCCACACATCATCTTATTCACTTTCAATAAAGAAAATTTATTTTCTACTAATCTCCATGTGAGGGAGCACTTTAGCAGCAGTTGTCATTAAATCATCAGATTTTGTTAGTTGTATGTTAGTTTATTACTGCAGACTATTTAATGTGAATTTAGGAAACTCGTTTTTCAAATTTGAGATAATGTTTTGGTGAAACAAACGGGGTGGGAGTTCAGGGGGAGTCTACTTTAATAAATTTATAGTGATGCAAATGAAAGAAATGATGACTTAGTTCTTTAAAAAGCTGTATTTACCCTGACTCAGGTAGCATCTTTAAAGAAAGGAAGAATATTATCGTTTCAGGTAGATCTTTTCCTAAAACTGGAAGATACTGAAGGTGAACAGTTTAGAAGGGTCAAAGGGAGGAAGGAGGATGGGGTTTCACTTACACAAAAACAAACGTAAGGAGAATCCCACCACTGCCAGTTGTGCTGGTGCTTTGTTGGGCTGAGAAAGTTGCGTGGATGAGATCTGTCTAAATTGCACGCAGGCAAATGTGCCAGTTTTGGGATGGCACAGTGCTCAGTGGTTAGCACTGTTGCCTCACAACACCAGGAACCCAGGTTTGATTCCACCCTCGGGCGACTGTCTGTGTGGAGTTTGCACATTCTCCCCGTGTCTGTGTGGATTTCCTCCGGGTGCTCCGGTTTCCTCCCACGGTCCAAAGATGTGCAGGCTAGGTGGATTGGCCATGCTAAATTGCCCATCGTGTTCACAGATGTGTAGATTTGGTGGATTATAAGGGGATGCTATGAGTGTTGGTGTGGACTTGTTGGGCCAAAGGGCCTGTTTCCACACTCTAGGGATTCTATAATAAAAACAAGAGCTGGTTCAACAAAGGAAATGATAAAGACAAAAGGAGGAAAAATGAGAGAAATTAAAGACAGGAAAGATGTACAAGCTCAGGAAACATCTGAATGGTTTAAGCTTGTTAGCTACATTTCTTCTTTTATTCAATAGCTCCACCACTCCTAGTTGCCCTTGAGAAAGTGGTGGGCTGTATTCTTGAACCACTGTTGACAATTTGGTTTTGTCACACCACCCACAATGTTGTTATAGACAGAGTTTCAGGATTTTGATCCAGCAACAGTGAAGGAATGGTGACATATTTCCAAGTCAAAATAGTGAGTGATTTGGAGATAATCTTGCAGGTGGTGATTGTCCCATGGGGGTATGTAATTCTGGCAAAATAGAGCAGGCATCAGAAATCCAGAATTTTGGAAATAGAAAAAACACAGGTGAACACCCCTGTGCAAAACCCCTGTGGTGAGGGGATCAGTAAGGAGGCCACCTAGTAAGTTTTCTACCTTGACTACTCCTAGGACAGTTGGCACACTCAATCCTTATTTACAAACAACTACTGTCAGCCAGAAAAAGGTTGTACTGGTTAAAGACAAGGTAGGTATTCTTGCTCTGGAGGAAAGAAGGCAAATCTTTACAATTATGAAACGGTTTGAAAGGATAGAAAGGATGTTTCCCCCTGTGGTTAAGTCCAAAACTAGGGGTCCTAAATGTAAAATAGTAGAACATAGAACAGTACAGCACAGTACAGGCCCTTTGGCCCACAATGTTGTGCTGACCTATTATCCTACTCTAAGATCAAACTACCCTGCATACCCTACATTTTACTATCATGTAATTAATAAATCTTATAAAGAAATCAGAAAAAACTTATTGTCCAGATAGGTTTTAGAATGTGGAATTTGATATTTGATGAGAATTACCTAGATCCTTCCACGAACAAGCTTGATATTTTCTAAAACAACATATTCAGAGACATTATTAGATATATATGGAGCAAGTGGGACTTGAACCTATGCCTCCTGGCTCAGGAGTGGAGACACTACCACTGCATCACAAGAGGACTGTGTTTTATACATGCGCAGTTGCAGGTATCAGCAAAAACTGCACCATGGTAACTGTGACACGGAACAGAGATTCCATTAACCTGGCCTCCCCAAAAAGAGCCAAAAGTATGGGAGAAAAGTATACAGGAATATGTAAATTGAGTAAGAAATTTAGGCGACTTAATTAGCTAAAGAGTCCATTGGGAGATCATGTATTACCATGAATAGCGGATTGGCTAACTTATAGAAGACAAAAAGGGTGGATAAGGTGGACATTTTCAGGTTGACAATCTGCAACTAGTTATATGCCACAGGAATCCACACTGGCTCACAATTATTTACAACATATACTAATGATGTGGATGAAGAAAGTGAAGGTACTATAGCCAACCTTTACGGATGACACAAAAATAGGTGGGAATGCAAGTGGCGAAGATGGCAAAAAGAGTCTGCAGACCCCTTACTTATGGAAAGATATACTGGTAGTCCAGAGAAAGTTTACTGGGCTATTGACAGGAATGCAAGGACTGTCTTATGAAGAGAGGTTGAGTAGATTGGGCCTAAACTCATTGGAATTTAGAAGAATGAGATGTGACCTATTTGAAGCATGGAAGATTTTTAAGGGGTTTGACAGAATGGATGGAAAAAGGTTGTTTCTCTTTGTGGGAGAACCCAGGACCAGAGGGTATAATCTCAGAATAAGGTGGTGCACATTGAAGACAGGTATGAGGAGGTATTTCCTCTCTGAGGTGTAAATCTGTGAAATTTTTTACCCAGAGGACTGTTGCAGCTGGGTGATTAAATATATTCAAGGGCTGATATGGGGGGAATCAAGGGTTATGGGGAAAGGCAGAAAAGTGGAGTTAAGGTTTATGAGATAAGCCATGAGCTCATTGAATGGTACAACAGATGTAATAAACTTTTGTTCCTACATTTTATGGACTTATGGTCTTGAAATGTACAGTTCATCATCTGGAGCACAAATACAGGACAAACCAATTGAGATATGCTGGGAATTCTCTATTATTCTATGTAGTGTAAGCTATTGAGTGAGATAAATATTAAGGCCAAGTGACTTCAAAGGCCTTAATAGAAAGATGGAATGCTGTTCTTGAAACTTGTTTTGAGTTTCATTAAACAACATATAATGCTATAAACAGGAAACATTGTAGGATTGAGAGTAGAAGAGTTATTGGCCTCTGATTAGCTGGACAGCTCAGCCAGTGGGACTTAAGACCCCAAGATATTTAAACCTAGAGTAAAGCTTACCTCTGGCTGTCAAGTACAAAGTGTAAGAGGACATCTTGAAACATGGCAATGCAAAGGTGTTGCCCACTTTTCAGCCAGTGGCTTAGCTTTGCCAGCATAAAACTCTGCATAGTTATAGGATCATACCCCCCTGACTGGGGAAAAAACTCAGGAGACAGGCAGGATTCAGGTAAGTGGAAGATTTTTATCCAAGCAGAGACCGGTTAATGCAGGGAGAGGGCCAAAGGACCTTCCCTGAATGTGGCCTTGACTTGAGAAAGCAATTTTTCCCTTAATCTTTGGCTCATAACTGAAGAGATATCAATGACTCACTCTGACCTTTACAGTGAAAATACTGCATTTTATACATTTTCTGTTACAATAATCAAATACAGTCTAGTCACTGTCCTTTCCTTTTAATCTGTTCACCCATTACTGTGGGACATCTGATCGATGATGGGCATTCCTGTGGCTAGTCCCAGATTCCCATGGTCTTATGGCATTTATGAGACATTGTAAACTCTAGGCCTTGGGACCTTTCTATGGATCCTATTCATTCTCATTCCAAAGCTACTGGCTAAACTCCTCTCGATCTCTCTCAGGCTGCTTATCTCTAAGGAGAGTGTGAATTCTATTATTCATTGGGCATAAGATAAAGTGTTTCCTAAGGCTAAGTAACTTTTACATCTATGGTTAAGTGCCTTTGCCCAAATGTACGTATTATACTTGGATATGTGTTAAAACTACTTCTACGATTAAGGAATTTTTAACTAGGATTGATTTAATATTGCAGGTAGTCTCAAAGAAGGAACTATTTACTACAAAGTTATTTTCACTGTTGTCTTTGCAGCTGTTTAGGGAATTAAACTTGGCTGATTCATGGGCTGAGACCTGCACCTGGCATTATACATTTACTGGGAAACTCATCCTTTCATTCATGAGGCTGGAATTAATCATTTGTCTGTTCCTAGGCATTCTCTTATCAAAACTGTCTCAAATGTTTGGTGGTAAAGCTCATTTGCTAACCTTGGAGTAGTCTTGTTCAAAGGCACCATTGTGTTTCATTTAAATGTTGGAGGAGGCTGTCCCATTCTGTATTAACCCTTGTGGCCATTTTGTGTCTTTCAAACATGGGCTATCTTGATGTAAGCAGATACATTTCACCCCTACAATAGTGATTTACTTGTACTTCTTTCAGTTTAGGCCACAATTCAGTCCTCACTATGTGGTGTTTTTTTAATATTATGGAGACCAAACATTGATTGAATACTCGTTTGGTTGAAGACTTTATTCAGTCCACTAACATGACACTGAGCTTTTGGTTGTCTGTTATTTTAATTTTCTGCTTCATTCCCACTCTGACCTTTTGGTCTTTACTGTTCAATGATCATCAAAATAGACTAGAGGAGCAGTACCTTATTTATGACCAGGTGCATTATAGCCTTCTGAACTCAACATTCAGTAATTTCAGATTATTATCTTTGTTTCTCCTTTCTTTGGTTGGTAATTTTATTTTTCAAATTCACATCTCTGCTAGGCCAATCTTTTTGCTACTTTAAGTGTCTCACTATAACTTCATTTGTCTTTTGTCATTTAACTCTTCTGTCTTCCATCGCACCACAAACCATTTCTCTTGTTCTTTCTCCCCCTAGACCTCACCCTCTTCCAACGCCTTGGTTAAAAATTAATACACCTTAAAGCGATCCCACTTCTAATGAAAGGTTGTGAATCTGAAACTTTCAACAAGATTATCACAGAGTTAGAAAAACTCCGTGGACATTTATAAATTGTATCAGCAACTGATTTCATGATTCCTAGCACAATTTCTGGGTGCCCCCAATTTTCGTTAGCAAGAGATATGTTTTGGGGTGGTGTGGATCATAAGCAAATACCTAATGGGTTTGTATATGGGGTCCAATTCTACATGTTTGTTGATTGCATTACGGGTGGAGAACCGTGCCTCTAGGAATTCCTGTGCATGTCTATGTTTGGCTTGGGCTACTATGGTTACCTTGTCCCAGTTAAACTGGTGGCCTTCATTGTTATATTAAGGAGAGTTCATCGTGCTGTTTTGCTGCTAGCTGATGTCCGTGTATCCTGATGGTTAGTTTCCTTCCTGTCTGTCCGATGTAATGTTCGTGGCTGTCATTGCACGGTATTTTGTAAGCCATATTGGTTCTGCATGTTTTGGAAAAGGGGTCTTTAATCCTTGTGAGTGTTTGTCGTAGAGTGGCTGTGGGTTTCTGGGCCACCATGATTCCTAGTGGTCTTAGGAGTCTTGTTGTCAGCTCCAATATGGTCTTGATGTATGGCAGTGTGGCCAGTGTGTTAGGGTGTACTGTGACCTCCTGTTGTTGACTGTTTAGTAGGCACCTGCAAATGAAGTTGCGGGGAATTCCGTTCATAGCAAGGATTTTGTATAGGTGTTCCTACTCTTTCCTGCCTAGTTCCACAGTGTAGCAGTGTGTCCTGGCCCATTTAAATAGTGTCCTAATGCAGGTTAGATGGTCAATCGGCAATGACAACATAGTTAAATTACTAGACCTATGCCTCGCCACACACTTTGTCTTTAATGGTCAAGTATACAAACAGATCAATGGTACACCAGTGGGGTCACCCAACTCAGGACTCATTGCAGAAGCAGTTATGCAAAGACTAGAACACACCACTCTCCCCCGCATTCAACCTAAATGGTGGATCTGGTACGTAGATGACACATTTGTCATTATTAAACGCAATAAATTAGAAGAGACCCATCACTTCATCAACAGCGTATTCACAGGGAATAAATTCACAAGGGAAAAAGAAAACAACAATCAACTTCCATTTCTGGATGTGAAAGTTGAATGTATGACCATTAGGAAGTTCCAAACCTCAGTATATAGAATAGCAACCCACACTGATCCAATCCTCAACTTCTACAGCAATCACCCCAACGCCCACCAACAAAGCTGCATTAGGACACTATTTAAATGAGCCAGGACACACTGCACCACTCTGAAACTACATAGGAAAAAGGAAGAGCACGTATACAGAATCCTTGCTTTAAACGGATATCCCCACAACTTCATCTGCAGGTGCCTACTAAACAGACAATAACAGGAGGACACATTACACCCTAACACACTGGCCACACTGCCCTAAATCAAGAACATATCAGAACTGACAACAAGACTCCTAAAGCCACCGGCAATCATGGTAGCCCCTACGACGAACACTTACAAGGATTAAAGACCCCATTCCCACAACACGCAGGACCAACATGGTTTATAAAATACCATGCAATGACTGCCACAAACATTACATTGGACAGACAGGAAGGAAACTAGACATCAGAATACAAGAACATCAGCTAGCAGCAAAACAGCACGATAAACTCTCCCTAATATCAGTACACTCAGACAATAAAGGCCTATAGTTTAACTGGGACAAGGTAACCATAGTAGCCCAAGTGAAACATAGACCCTCACGGGAATTCCTAGAGCCATGGTTGTCCACCCATAATGCAATCAACAAACATAGAATTGGACCACATATACAAACCCATACAGATCAAAACCGGAAATGACTCTACTCACCATAATGGACCAGACAGTATAAATTCCACGCGGAGTAAAATAACGTTGCTTCATTGAAGGCTCCACTAATGATGTCAATTAGCATGGTGATGAAACATCTGAATGAAAGCAAGACAGCTCAGTGAGCAAGTCAACAACCTCTGATAAAAGTATTCTTTTTCAGACTGGTGGCCTGTCACTGCTGGCATTTCACTGGAATTAGTACTGGGACCATAAGTGTTTACAACATATTCTAATGACATGGAGGAAGGAAGCAAGCATACGGTAGCCAAATTTGCAGACGATACAAACAATAGTTGGAAAGGCAGGTTGTGAGAGGGCTACAAATAGGTTATGGAGAAATATTGATAGATTAAGTAAATGGACAAAAAAATGAGCAAAATGTGAAGTTGTTCATTTTGGAATGGAGAACAAAAGAAGAGAGTATTACTCAAATGGGGAAAAACTGCAGAAAGCTGCTACTCAGATCAGTCATGATCCTATGCTGTAATCTTAAGGGAATGAATAGCTTACTTCTGTTTCTATTTATAATGGTCCTAACACTAATGTGGGCCCTTTAAACAAATCACCTCAGTCCCCAGCAACCCCTACATCTGTCTCTACAGTGTTTCTGGTAATAGTAGGCCCTACTTTAGTTAATTCCCACCCAAACCTCCTCCCACCGTCTTTCAGACACTTCCTTCCAAGGTGGGAAAACTGAACTGGAAAATTTCCTGATCCCCGGTACCCACCTCTCAGATGAAACCGTTTAACTCTCTATCACTCCAAATATTGCCTACTTTGTTGAGTATTTCCAGCGTTTTTTGTGAAAAACACATATTTGTGAATTTATGAAGATAATTTCAGTACTTTCATTGAATTAAACTGGAAAAAAAGAATGAATAGGGCTTTTTGTTTGTTCATCACAAATTGCAATGTTCCATTTGCTTTTAAAGAAAAATCAAATTTTCATTTAAAGGATGTTTTTGGACATTCATTTAACATTTCATAGAGGAATTTCCTTTGAAGCACACTATTCAATAGCACCAATAGCAGGCATGTATAAAATACAAGGTCTAATCTACTTCAAAGTAACAGTTGAAAGATGTAGACCAGTTAAAATCAATGAAATGTAACCATGGATCCATTGAATGAATACATACTTAAAACTTTTCCACATTTTCTTCTTATTGTATAGTACAAACGAAAGTCAATAGCAGAAAGCCTACACTGGCAGAACGTTTACGATTGATTCTGAAGAAGTATGACATTGGCTGGCAATCATTTTACTTGAGAGCAAGTTGCCTTGTCTTTTCTTCATCATGTAATCATAGCCAATATGATTATATCTGAGTAACAGCAGATGTGTCAGCTTTATGGAGAGGAAATGTGAAGGCTATATAAAGTCAATCATAATTGTAAAAACCAGTTAGCTTGCTCTTGAATGTGCAGGGTAACACATTACATGAAGTGTGGTTAGTCTGGTTGCAGAATCTCAGGCTCATCATTTTCTTAAACAGAATTTTGTTATCAGTTTCAAAAGGTGGACCAAGGGCCAAACCCTCTAATTCCTCTACCCTGGAACCCTCTGAAAGTCTTCGTAAAATCGGAGACTTCGGATGGCTCTGATGAGATGTAATAAAATCGTTGATTAGGAGATATAAGACTATTAAGTATAAATTCTAATGGCTAACTAACCTTTAAACAGACCCATACATACAACACACAATACCAACTACACTTTCTCTAGACACCACACAACCCACAGACACCACCCAGACACATGACCACACCACCCTCAGAGAGAATTCATTGCTCAGTTTAATCACTTAGGTGGAAACCTTCAACTCATTGAAAAGAAAACGGAAGTGCTGTAACCAGCAAGACCATATGCTGGAAAGTGGGACATAGGTGACTAGGGAGATTCAGGCAACACAGATATGATGGGCTGAGTATCCATTTTCTGTGCTTTAACATTTTTCTGATTCTATGGTTCTTTCTTCCATTTCAGTAATAGCAATATTATTATTTAGACTTCTCTATATCATGGTATGGAACAAAAAGAGCAGCAGAGGGCTATGGAGATTAAAGATCAAAGGTGTCATGGAACAAAGGCAATGTAGGTTACAATAGGTAATAGAGAAGAATAGCACATTGGTCCAGACTAGGTGATAATAGTAGAATATAGGTTAGCTCTAGCCAGAAGCAAGAGTATGAAAACAAGAAACGGAAAATGGTGATATGTAAAATATCAAAACATGCGACAAAGTTCATGGTCTAAAGTTGTTGAGTCCAGAAAACTGTAAAGTGCCTAAGCAGAAAATAAGATGCTATTCCTCCAGCTTGTGCTGAGCTTCACTGGAACATTGCAACATGCTCAGGTTAGAAATGTGATCATGAGATCAAGGTGGAGTAATGAAATGGCATTGGATTTGAATGTCAAGATCATGCTTGTGGACTGAGCAGAGTTGTTCTGCAAAGCATTGACTCAACAAAAAACAAAGAACTGCGGATTCTGGAAATCAGAAATAAAAACAGAAATTGCTGGAGAAATTACAGCAGGTCTAGTAGCATCTGTGTGCGCAAAGCAGGGTCAAAATCTTGGGTCCAGTGACCCTTCTTCAGAAATGCTGTGAGCAGACTGTTCCATTGAAGAGTCACTAGACCCGAAACATTAACTCTGCTTTCTCACTACAGATGCTCCCTGACTTGCTGCATTTCTCCAACAATTTCTGTTTTTGTGAGCAGCAGATACAGTGTATGAAATTTAAAGCACAAGTAATGCACCACTTGACCTGTACAGAGAATTTGTATCCTTGGTCAGTATAAAGGGAGGAGGTAAAAAGACAAATGTTGTTCCTCCTGTAAAGGTGCCATGAGAAGAGGAGATAATAGAGGAGCAAGGCAGGGGAACAATCCCATCAGAATGCTGATGGCAGAGGGAAGCTGCATTGGTGGTGGCATCATGCTAGAGATGGTGGAAATGTTAAAAGATGATCATTTCAACATAGAGGCCCCTGAGGTGGAGAGTGGGCACAAGGGGCATCCTATTATGGTTCTGGGAGAGGGGAGAAGGGATTAGGATACAAGTAATGGAAACAAGTCTGACATGTTTGCCACAAAGATCTGTTTTGGGACCACTGTTGTTTGTCATTTTTATAAATGACTTGGACGCTGACATAAGTGGATGGGTTAGTAAGTTTGCAGATGACACTAATGTCAGTGGAGTGGTGGACAGTGTGGAAGAATGTTGCAGGTTGCAGGGAGACTTGGATAAACTGCAGAATTGGGCTGAAAGGTGGCAAATGGAGTTCAATGCAGATAAATATGAGGTGATGCACTTTGGGAAGAATAATAGGAAGGCAGAATACTGGGTTAATGGAAAGATTCTTGGTAGTGTGGATGTGCAGAGGGATCTTGGTGTCCAGGTACATAGATCTCTGAAAGTTGCCACCCAGGTTGATAGTGCTGCTAAGAAGGCATACGGTGTGTTAGGTTTCATTCGTAGAGGGATTGAGTTCCGGAGCCGTGATGTCATGCTGCAATTGTACAAAACGTTAGTGCAGCCTCACTTGGAATATTGCGTACAGTTCTGGTCGCCCCATTACAGGAAGGATGTGGAAACAATGGAAAAGGTGCAGAGGAGATTTACCAGGATGTTGCCTGGTCTGGAGCGAAGGTCTTATGAGGAAAGGCTGAGGAACTTGGGTCTGTTCTCATTGGAGAGAAGAAGGCTAAGAGGGGATTTAATAGAGACATACAAAATGATCAGAGGATTAGATAGGGTGGACAGTGAGAGTCTTTTTCCTAGGATGATGACGTCAGCTAGTACGAGGGGACATAGCTGCAAATTGAGGGGTGATAGATTTAAGACAGATGTCAGAGGCAGGTTCTTTACTCAGAGAGTGGTAAGGGCGTGGAATGCCCTGCCTGCCAATGTAGTTAACTCAGCCACATTAGGGGCATTTAAACAGTCCTTGGATAAGCATATGGATGATGATGGGATGGTGTAGGGTGTGGGCTTAGATTAGTTCACAGGTCGGCGCAACATCAAGGGCTGAAGGGCCTGTTCTGCGCTGTATTGTTCTATGTTCTATGTTCTATGGTTGAAGGCCGTGTCAAATTCTGTTGGGTGGGGAACGTGGTGATTGGAGGGGCTGGCAACCCAAGTACAAAAAAGAATGACAAAAACACCATTGTCGAGATAGGAGTATCATATCAAATATGAAAGAAATGGAGAGATTGGTGGAATAGAATGTAATCCTTACAAATAGAAAAGTGTGAGAATTTGTATTTGAGGTAGCTGTAGGAGTCATTGGGTTCTGTCATGAATATTAGTAGACAACCTATTTCCCTGAAGTGGAGACTGAAGTTATAAATTGACTCACAGCCAGAAAATTTCATTCTGACAGAAAACTGGCCAAACTAAATCAAACAGCAACCAGCAACTGTCATCTACAACTAGCTGATGGTAGTATTTTTGAGAAGTGTTGATCAGATGTTCTGGCATTTTGACTGCCTGAGTACGTACATTTTTCACCTCCTAACATGGCAACAATGAAGGGAGTTGGTGCAACCCCATTGAATACTTTGAATCTAGCTCAGGGCCCATTGGCCAATGGTCACCAAATATTCTAGAGGGTTAGGAGCGAGACGCTAACCCTCTCCTCATCGGATGCGCAGTGCTAGATGGGACAGAGTGGAATGACCCCAGTAGATGGTGAGTTGGAAGATTCCCCCCAATCCCCCCTCCCCATTGACTTTTAATGGGATACTAGGGTTGGGGAGGGGGTCCAGGATAATGCTTTACCCATCCCGAAATTGTGATAATACATAGCACATCCATAAGAAAATGCTTTTGAGCTGATTCACTGGACAGTTACAGGAGAGTATGGAGAGATAACCTGTAGAATTTAAACTTGAAGATATAGTCTGCCACCACCCAGCAGTGTTGGTTAATCTCCAAACAGACACTGAGCAAATTTTAGGCTTGGACCTCATGAGGAAGTATAATTTGTCTTTTGACCAAGCTAATTGTGATATTGAGAAAATGCCTAAACTTGATGAGGTCCCAAAGGAGAATTCAACAGGCACATATGTACAGAGAATTTATACCATGGAAAAATTGTGAATTAGACTTACCAAAATGACTCTAGTCCCATCAAAATGACTGAGGACTCGAAAGCTTAATACAGTGGATGATCCCCTCCTGCAGACAGAGACAAGGACTGAGCATTTGACACCATTGAAGGAACTGTTAACACTCGTCATTGCCCTGGGACTGAAAGTTAACTTCAAGGTACGTATCTCATACTTGGGAAGTTTGAAAACTCAGGGGAAACACAAAGGAAAAGGGAAATGCATTGAGGCCATAACCTATTTACCCCTCCCCAGGGATGTGAACTTGTTGTGTTCCTTTCCAGGCTTAGTGGGATACTGTTGGAATCGCATCAATGGTTTTGCCACGGAAACCATACCAAGCTCTGACCTCCTTAAAAGACATGGACTGAACAGCACACAGACGCAGTTGCTGAATTAAAACAGGCCCCAGAGCAGGCCCTCACACTGCAGGCACCCAGCCCAGAACTTTGCATCACCTTGGAATTTGCAACTGCAGATGCCACACCAGCAACTGCACTTCTCCAAGAATGATACTATAAACCCCAACTGGTAGTCATTGCCTACTGGACTCTTTCACAAATAGAACAGAACTTCTCTATATTGAGAAGCACTTGCTAGCTGTTCTGGGTGGTACAATTTGCTTATAATATTGGCCCGAAACCCTTAACTATTCTGATGGAGCATACCCCCGTTCAAACCCTTGCTGGATGGCAGGATTAAAGATGATACAGTCAGCTGAAATGACACAGCACACTGGGCATTGGTTACAAGGTTGTGTCATTGCGATCAAATGTACTAAGTTCCATCCGTCCTAGGTGACAATTTGAGCTACAGGGAGGACCACATGAGTGTCAGGTAGTGGCAACAAATATCCGCAAGGGACCAGTCATGCCAAAACATAATGGGAGAAGACCCAAGGGAACCTAGGGAGCAAATATGCGACCCCACGTAAGAATAATAGATCCTCTCAGGTGGATGATGGAAACTAAAAGACAGCATGTGGTATTATATATCCATACATACATACTATATATGTATGTGGAGAACCACAGAGGCAAACCTCAAATAGAGTGAGCACTGAAGATCACAACAAAATTGGCACTCAGGCTGTTGAGTTAGTAGCATAGCTTATGTGGTCAGCCACCCTGGAAAATTTCCCCAGCCAACAGGCATACACTCAGGCAGCACGTGTATATGCAAAGTTTAACTAACCTCCTGCCGCTGTGAAAGCTGGAGAATTCACCTAAGCAGATTGGAAACCATTACCGTCTATAACCCAGTTTAAATTTATTCTCTGAACTATCCAAGGCTGTGAATATGGAATCATATCGGTTAGAACTCACCATTGAACCTCTCCAACTGAGATCATAAGGGCAGATGATTTAGCTAAGCAGAGTGCCAATGAAGGAGAACCATGGCAGCTCCCCTCCATTGCAGAACAAATAGTTGCTATCACTATGAGTCAAACCAAAGCTAAAGATCTGTTAAAGGCTCAGAGCGTGATGCTGAGTTAAAGCAAGTGCAGGAGGGAACGACCTCTGCCTCATATCACAAGAGGGAGGACAAGTTAAATACTAAGGATGGAATTGTGCTCAAAGATGAATTGTACGTGATACTGGTCTAAGATCGATGCCACAATGTCCAGGATCATTAAGTGGCAGAAGTCATGACTGACAGGAGTGACGGGAGTGGTTCCCTCCTGGAGTGTCAGCATCGCTGGGTCTAGCATCGAGTTTGAGCTAAGTTTGGGACCCAGTAGCTTCAGTGGCAGCTGCATTGTCAAGATCAACCCTGTGTGGACTCATGCCGGCGACAACATCAGTGGAGGCAAGATGGCACTGAAGAATGGTGACACGGTTCCAGCAGCAGTGGACATCTGAGTGTTTACACACTGGGGGATGAACTTTTTGGTATTGGTTTTCTGGTGATGCGGACCTATGGTAGAGAAGGAGTGTGATCTGGATATTTCCTTTTCTTTTGGCTGTTTGTTTTATTTCTGTTTCTGTCTTTAATCTTGTCTTCAAATCCAGGGATTATGTTGGTGGGCTGAAATGGAAAGGGAATGAAACATTATGTCAAGAATTATATCATTTGCACCGAGAATATTCCACACAAGTATGCCAATAAAGGAGAGTTAAGGCATACTAGGCCAGTGCCAGGACTGTGGACTGACTTTCAAATAGATTACTTCAGACCCCTACCACTCTGAAACACGGGATATAACTATATCATAGTTATTGTGGACACTCTTAGAATATGGATACAGGCAATCCCTACTCAAATGAATACTGTTAAATATCCAGCAGGCCATATAATTCAGCAAGTTTTCATGAGACAGGGTCTTCTCTGCAGAATAAATTTGAACCAGGGAACGCATTTTACAACCCAGGTAATTCGGGTAGTAATGAATATATTTGGCGTTAGCCAAAGTTTCCACATTCTCAATCCAGCAGATTGTAGAGCGGATGAATTACACCCACATCCAGCAAAACAACTCAGTCTGGAATGTCTGGAATGAAGAAGGGTCTAGGCCCAAAACATCAGCTTTCCTGCTCCTCTGATGCTGCTTGGCCTGCTGTGTTCGTCCAGCTCTACACCTTGTTATCTCAGTCTGGAATGTACTCTTTCACCTGCTCATAAAGAACTCACCTTCCAGTTAAACAGGATTTACCCCTGCATTCTAATGACTGGATGCCCCATGAGAGGTATCAAAGCCTTAATATCAGACTTGACAGAACCAAAGGTCAAAGCCCTCAGTCACGAGAAAACTGAAAATTCTATTAGAAAATGTATAGGCTGCACACAAAACAGTGGCCATCAGAATGGCAAAAAAGAAAAAGTGAGCCAGGTGTACTTTGATGAGAAGATGAAGCAGATAGACTACAAGGTAGGGCAATGGGTGATGTTACAAAATTTCCAGCCAGCCAAGAATGTTCCTGTCCCCCAAATATTCAGGTCCCCACTCAGTGGTTGGCAAGGCCAGGTCACCCATGTACAGAATTTTGTTAGATATGGGAAAATCTATGTGGTACCATGTTAATCAGCTAAAGTTCTATGGGACTCAGAGCAACAACAATCAATTCCACATGCTTCGAGGGGAACTGGGGCAGGTAGATCCTAACCCATGTCCCAATCCAGACCCAGTCCAAATTCCCGATGCCGGCCCAGGATCAGCCTTAGTTACCGATCCACGCCAGTGTCCTGGACCAGCTCTGCACGCTGAGGTCTCCTGAGGCCTCAACCTTGAGAACTGAACTACAGCTGGCCCTACCAATTCAGGCGAGAGATGCAGCGCTTGGTGTGCGGCACCCCTGAAGTGAAAACGATGGTTAGAGACAATCGCCCTATAAAGTGTCCTAATAGGCCCTGTATGCATAGATATAGTCAACTCTTTCCAAAGGCAGTCAGTCCGACACTCCCACTGAGACATGGTGGAGGAAAGGGTCTCCAGCAGCTGGAGCCCTCCCACACTCCATTACACCCCAACTCTGGCGCTCTGCTAATTGATCACAGTCATGCAATAACATTGTTGTAAACCTCTGCCAACATTAAAGACCATATCTGCCAGTCCATTGTGGTCATACAGGGATACAGCACATGCAGTACAATAAATAGACATCATCATCAGTTTCTTGTTTTGGCTAGTTTTCATCTCGTCATCTAACCTTTAATCATCTGGACCTCTAACAGTGCCAATGCACTGACCTACTTCTGACTATCCCCTTCCATTTTGGATTAACCAATGTTAGGCCTGACGTGAGGCCTGGCACACATGAAATTGAGTGACAAAAGGGAATTGGACAAATTTGATGAAAGCAAATCTTGAGAGGAGTTTGGCCGAATGCAATCTAAGACAAGACAGAGTTAGAGTAATCTCCACATGTAGAGAAGGGTGGGGTGGTATCTAAACTTGGTCAGATATTATATAAGGCTAATAGCAGGTAACTGCTTGATCTCCTCTCCGGGATAATGACATACTAAATGTTGGCTTACATCTGTTATGACGGGGAATGGCTGAACCCCTCAGCTAATTAAACTAAAATACAAGCCCCTTTCATAAGTACCCTCGAAACACCCAGAGAAGCTCACCTTTCCCCTCATAATGGATTAAGAGAATGGTTAAAAGAAAGAAAATCCTTGATGTCCACAAGTAACAAGAAACAATTTATTTATTTAACCCAACAATGAACAAATTAACAGAATTACTAACAAACCGACAATTCTCCCTTAGACTACTAACTACTCCACAACTGGTCTAAATTCTACTGGAATTCTGTTTAAATAAAAACAAGTCCCACTAATATAAACCCAATTAATAAGCAGCAATAAATTACAACTTAAATCTCTCCAAGTTCGCACAGACTATCTTCTGGAATATCCTGTCGTTTTTGCCCTCTTCACAAACACTTTTCTTCCATTAATTCTGCTGTCAGGGATATTTTATCTCTATAATTTCTTCAATGAGGACTTTGAGCTAAAATTCCGTGGCACTTTTGATTAATTAGATGGGCTTTCTCTGAGAGCTGAATGGTGCTAACTCTGGCAGGTGGCAGTTCATTCTCTCTGATTTTCCAAATGCCCTCGGTCTTACATACCTGCAATGACGTAATCAAATTCTTGTTGTATTTTTGGTTTTAGGTTGTCAACAATCAATTTAGATTGAAATTCAATTGGCTTTCTGTATCTGGGTGTTTTGTTTAAATTAATTGGCCGGATTCAAACTCGTTGTTACAACATCAAAACAAAACTGCTGTTCACCAGTAAGGCTTTTTTTTGATACACTTGTTTCATTTTTTTGAGGCTCTCTGTGCTGGCAATTTCAGCTGCTACTCACAGACATAGAAATTTCCTTTTTAAAAATACAATTTCTAAGTACAGACAAAGCACAAATCTCTGAAAGGAACCACGCATTTTAGCTTCCTGCCTTCCACTTCACAATTACTGTACCCAACTTCGTAACACATCGTCGGCTGGATTGTCAAGCCGTGATCATTGGAAGTGTTAATTGGGTAAGAGTACACATATCCCAGCTATATGTGCTTCGCTCCATCGGAGGCAGGTGAATGTGAGGATGGTGTTTTGGGGTCCATCCCAATAAACCTGTGATGTTTGGTGTCATGATCAGTGAGTTGTGTTTAGGAGGACAAATGGAAGCTCAGGTTATTGTTACCTGAGCACAGACACCATGGTAGAAGTGCCATGGTACTTTTTATGGATAGATGGTGCTTTCTTAGGGAGCTTAGCGATTTCTTGTGAGAGCTAAATGCTTATTGCTCAGATGGTGGTTCGCCCTCACATAGATTTTCAAAAACCCTGTCCATGGCCCAAGGTTGTCAAAACCAACAGATTAAAATTCAGTTGGCTTTCAGTCTCGAAGGTCTTGGTTTAAATTAATTGACTGATTCCAGCTGGTTTCCAAAACATCAAAACAAGCCTAAGGTTTCCAATCAAGAGATAACAAGCACGGGGCTGGATGAACACAGCAGGTCAAGCAGCATCATAGGAGCAGGAAAACTTGACGTTTCAGGCCTAAACCCCTTCATCAGAAATGGGGGAGGGGAAGAGGGTTCTGAAATAAATAGGGAGAGAGGGGGAGGCGGATAGAGGATGGATAGAGGAGAGGATCGGTGGAGAGGAGGCAGACAAGTCAAAGAGGCGGGGATGGAGTCAGTAAAGGTGAGTGTAGGTAGGGGGGTGAGGAGGAGATAGGTCAGTCCAGGGAGGACGGACAGGTCAAGGGGGCGGGATGATGTTAGTAGATAGGAGATGGGGGTGTGGCTTGGGGTGAGAGGAAAAAC